>OX439132.1:16806209-16933709 GCA_949318235.1 Ecdyonurus torrentis | reverse complement strand
CCCATGGTGAGAGATACAACAGGCCCCTTAGAGCAGTCATATAAAATAACAGCCAGCCAGCAGCCTTATGTGCCTCACGGCAATTTTCCAAAGTGATTACGATAGACACGCGTCTCTCCTTTTATTTCATATGTCATTCACACATCAATCATTTAAAACATACACTCACTCACTATAATACTTATAAATAATGCTCTTTATGATTTTCATATATGAATTATAATATTATAATATGGATATAGTACACTTATGTATAATATCTCAATAATAATATTTTGTGCTGTTTGAAATATATAAGTCAATTGAACTCAATTTAATTATTAACTCTTTGACAATATATGTCTCATTTAATTTAATAAGTCTTGTTTTGATATATTCAAATTACTGCTTGCTCTGCAAGTATAAATGGCAAAAAGAAGAAAAAAATTATATCCTAATAGATAGGCAATTCTTTGAGCGTTGCTGTTGTGCGGGCTGCATCTTAACTTTACAGGCGTTTAACAATTTAATGTATTTTAGGGTTACAATGTTAAGAATTCTGTCCATAAAAGAACAAAAATAGAAACTTGAAAGCTATATGTTACTTAATAAAAAAAAGTATTTTTTGCTATTGTTTTGTAAATATTTTATTAGTGACTTATAAAATCAGTACAGAAATATAAATTTGCTATTTAATAGTTGAATTTCAATCAAATTTTAAAATATAATATTAAATACCTTTTTTTTTTAGCTTTTAGTAAATAAAAAGACAATAAAAATAATTTTAAACTTAGGATCATTATTGAATTTTGATCATAATATTTACTAATTTTTCATTATCAAATTCCATTTAAATAATGTATAGAAATTTTATCACTAAAATTTATCTGACTAAAATATCAATAAAACAATTTCATATTATATGATATTTTAGTCCAATAAATATGATAATCAAAATATAAAACTAAATACTAAATGACAATAATTAAACATATTTTGCATATTATAATAATATACATATACGTATACATACCGCAATACAATGTTAATAGTATTTGATATAGTTATATATATACATATACAGTATACACATTATTGTACAGTATACTATCATGATTTTAATATATAAATACATAATAGTGTGTGTTGGGTGATATAGTATAATACAATGCTTGTGGCTACTATTGGTATGCTTAACGTAACCAATAATAGACCCCCATCGTACACACAATATCATATACCAAAACCAACACCATGAGAGAGAGAGAAAGAGAGAGAGAGAGAGAGAGAGAGAGAGAGAGAGAGAGAGAGAGAGAGAGAGAGAGAGAGAGATGTTTAATAAACCATCAACTTGTATATGTATGCAAACTTCTAAAATGAAGAGTAAAGTAATATTGGTATTTAAAATATTATCACTCACCAAAAACACTATCAACCATATGTATATTATATAACCCTCTAAAATATTATTATTTTGTCATTATACATTCCATAGATTCAATGTGGTATTATATATAATAATATTATTATTATATGCAAAATGAAGTCAAAAACTTTTATACACAAGGGTTTTGTTAAAATCAGGTTTGTTTTCATCATCAGTATCATGAAAAGTTTGTTAGTGTGGTTATATAGCCACAACATTATATATGATAAGAGTGTAAGTAAATCGATATTATACACCAACATTGTACAATGTTATTGTGAAGGAGAATAGGAAAGGGTTAAGAGAAGGGGGAGGAGGTCATGTCTCCACCTGTTAATTACGGGTCATATAGTCTATACATATAAATTAACGTTTTTCTTTTTATGTTATGGGAGTTTATATAAGATATAGAGTGTATGCGCATGACATCATATTTAATGCGCTTGGAGGCCATACTGGAGTAATGAATAACATTGCTCAGCAGGACAAACTTCGTTTTTGTATAAATATATTTTCTTTGGGAAATCGCTTAATTTTTTTTGTTATTGTTATTTTTCGCACATAAATTTCGAGATACTAATTCAACCTATAAAACAACGAATGCTTTCAAAAATATTGCTTAGTATTTAGAAACTGCCAAAATGAGTCATTTACCTGCTATGTTATATATTGAGTGATCCAACATGACGTCGACTTTACCATGAATGCATTAATACTACATTTTTTGTCTACAAAATTATTATTAAATCCTTTTTTTTTTTTTTTTTTTGCATGCAGCAATTATGCGTATATAGCGAAGTTTGTCTCAATATTATATAATTAATTCAAATATTCAAATTCAAATAATTTTTTTTAAATAATTGAAACTTTATTTATATTAATTGTTAGTGCATAATATATATATATGATATATAGTATCAGGTAAACTTTCATATTTTATTATACTTTTCTGAATAACTGTTCCTGCATATGGTGATTTTTTTTCATTGATATCTTATTTTTTTATTTAAACTCTTTCCAATATTATCTTGCATACTTGTATATTATTCTTATTTTAATTGATTTTTTCAAATTATTTAAAAAAACAAAAACGATTTATATATACATAATACATATCCCCATGCATTGCACCAAACTTAGAGATTGAAACATTATATGCGGAACATGATTATTAATACATATTATTACAGTGTATCTCTGATATGCAAATGTATCCATACATACTCATATTTCAGGATATCACAGTGTATGATCTTTAAAATTTAATTATTAAAAGCAAAATGGGGAGTGGTGCATTAATATAAAGCTTTGTGAATTATCATGATACTAAATTATTCATATTGTATATGTCCTTTTTTTTTTTTTTTTTTTTTTTTTTTTTTTTTTTTTTTTTTTTTTTGCGTTTGACCTCTATATATGATACAAATGGTAAAGCAGAGATTTTTTTATTAATATTTTCCATACTTTTAAAAAAATAAAAAGGAGGTTTGTGCTTTTTATTATTATTATTATTTTTTACAAATGCTTGGCTAAATAAAATTTAAAATATGAGAGAGGAAAAAAATCTCCATGATATTAAAGTTAATTATATCTCATTTACGTGTTCAAATATGTATTAGCTTGATATATCGATCACTGACAGTTAATTATTAATTATAAACCCGATACCAAATATTTCTTGTCGGATATTTTTTTTAATATAATATAAAGGTAATTATAAATTTTATAGACGTTCCTTTTTTGAAACGTCTATATATTATATATATATATATATATATATATATATATATATATATATATATATATATATATATATATATATATATATATATATAAATATATATATATATATATGATAGAAATAGTTTTATCACGTTGCATAAATCTATAGTATTTTATTTCTAACCAAAATAAGTAAGCATTCATAAAGAAATCTGTGTATAATTTGTGCACATCAGGCTTAGAGAGAGAGAGAGAGAGAGAGAGAGAGAGAGAGAGAGAGAGAGAGAGAGAGAGAGAGAGAGAGAGAGAGAGAGAGAGAGAGAGAGAGAGAGAGAGAGAGAGAGAGAGAGAGAGAGAGAGAGAGAGAGAGAGAGAGAGAGAGAGAGAGAGAGAGAGAGAGAGAGAGAGAGAGAAATGTTGCATGCATGTATGTGATTTGTATGTAAATGTCATGCTCAACACAAAATATATATAAAAAAGTATACAGCAACAGAGCGCATGCTATAAAGAAACAAAATAAAAAAATATAAAAAGCTGGACGTGTCGCGCTGGTTGCGGCAATATCAGGGGCTAAAAAAAGTAGGGTGGAGGTATAAAGTAGTATAAGCACATAACATAGAGAGAGAGAGAGAGAGGGGCAAGGGTCAGTATACGGTAGTCGCTTGAGTAGAGGGAGCTAATCTGTGACCCAACACCACCCACCTTTACTTGTATATATGTGTATGGTTTTAGAGGTTGTATGTGGAGAACCCACGTTGTTCTACCGCAGCCTCAACGTGGCAGAACAGTCGGTCGGTAGTTGGCCACAATACTCGCCCTTAGGGGCGGCTCCGTGGCCACGAAAACAACCACCGAGCTCGCGGATTGGAGGACGTGGTAAGACAGGGCGGAGAGAGAGACATATAGAGAGAGGGAGAGCTGAGAGAGAGTGAGAGAGTTTTCAGTTTGACTATGACGAGAGCATAACACAGATGGTAAAGTGCTCTTCTCCTGAACGTAACAAACAAAAATCGAAACATTCGTACATTTATCACATATTTTTTACGTAAACAAACTTTAGTGTTCAATTTAATCTGAATGACTTCAATGCATCTACCGGTTGAACATTTAAATAAATTATCTGTATCTAAAAACAATAATTTAATTAATATTAATAATAATAATAAAAATAGTGAATTAAATAAAAATAGTAGTAATAATAATAGTAGTGTAAAAATGGGTGCACCGACTGATATGGCAGAACTTGGTTACACTGGAATACAGGAACTGTTATCTGAACATCATGGTGAATTAGTTCAAACTGGAAGTCCTGGTTTCTTATGTTCAGCATTGCCAACACATTGGAGGTCTAATAAGTCACTACCAGTTGCATTCAAAGTTGTAGCTCTTGATGATGTTCAAGATGGTACAATTGTAACAATTAAAGCTGGTAATGATGAGAATTATTGTGCTGAATTAAGGAATGGTTCAGCTGTTATGAAGAATCAAGTTGCCAAATTCAATGATCTTCGTTTTGTTGGTCGAAGTGGAAGAGGTGAGTTTCTTTGTTTACCTCCTGGAGATTTATGCAACTTGTCGTGCATGGCTGTATTGTATTTAGTATTTCTTTCTTCTTTTTTTACAGTAATTCGGAAGAAATACTCTAATTTTAACAGATAAAAATAACTATTTTAAAACAACAAATTTTACGAAAAAAAAAGTTGCTATACAAAAATTAAGATTAAAGGAAAGATAAAGTAACATTGTTGCACGCACAATTGGTTTAAAATGATCATAAATATAATGTAGATTAAAAGCTGGCATGTATTTTCAATTAATTGTTCCACAAAAATATATATAAGTTCCACTAAAATGTATTATTAATTAATTAATAATAATATCATAATAATAATCATAATATATATACATAAATATATTATGGTTTTCACTTTTTCAAATAAATCCTATATACTGAATACATTTACATTATTTTTTTTACATATTCATTTTTATTCCTCCTCGCATATCATTTTTATTTCAAGAAAACACGTTTTTCAAACAATTTATTTTAAATCGCAATATTTTAATTGAATGTTTATTTTTATTTTTTTGTTTTTTAATTTTAAGAAAATTTACGTGTTAAATAAAAATTTCTCTTTAGTGGAGACAATAAAAATAAATACAAGCAAAACATTTATATTGCTCAATAAAATGTAAAGAAATTTATCAAT
Source organism: Ecdyonurus torrentis (assembly GCA_949318235.1). Classification (NCBI taxonomy): domain Eukaryota; kingdom Metazoa; phylum Arthropoda; class Insecta; order Ephemeroptera; family Heptageniidae; genus Ecdyonurus; species Ecdyonurus torrentis. The sequence continues at coordinate 16,928,372 of OX439132.1, read as the reverse complement.
ACGCCATATGAATTGATTTTTAAATCAACTTTATAAGAAATTAAATTAGGTGAAAATTTAAAGAGATATGCTTTTTCAAATATATATAAATATATATATATACAATATACATATATATAATATAGTATATAAATATAATATTGAAGCACATATAGAAGAAAAAAAATCAATAAACATGAATGAATGAAAAATTGAATTTCATACAAATTTTACAAACAATTTTTTTTTATTGAATATTAGGTGTAAGAATAAAATATTTGTGTATGACAGGAATGTTTTTCTTTCTTTCTATACAAGAGAAAGAGAATAAAAAATGTTGTGTGTATATATAGGAGAGAAAATCGAATCATTCAGCTTCCTGAGCTGCATTCTTTGAATTTAGACGAGATTATACTCTCTCTTGTGATGTTCTATGCTTGCTTTTACACTTTCACCCCTCATCCCTCTCTCTTTCACTCTGTATACCGTATATACTGACTCATCATCCCCCTTATAAGACGTATAAATTCACCCTCAGTGCTCTCTCTTTCTCTCCTTCTCCACCACGAAGAGAGACAGAGAGAGAGGAAGTATCATCACATACATATACACACAAGAACAGAAGACCCTTTTCCCTGACACTTACTAAATTTACTTTTATATACCTTCTTCATCAAGTCTCCTCTTTAATATTACACTTTAAATAAGATTAATTGTTAACTGTTATTATTATTATACCATAGAAAATGCCGGAAGCATCGTATATGTTTAATAAACTTTTATGATTATTTTTATTATGTTTTAAAAAGTAATTAAATTAACAAAAAAAAAAAATATATATATATATATATAAATAAATTCCTTTTATTATTATTATTTATTTATAAATGTTGCGTGCGTAATAATTTAGGTGTGAATATAAATAATGTCAAATTTGTATAATTGTATTATTTTGTTAACCAGAAAATTTCAATTAATATCAGCAGCGATTTTTTTCATTAAAAATACCAAACATTTTTTGATTGATTAAAAAGTAGGTTACAAATGAGATTGATTTTTTTTTTATTACAATCGATGAATTGTTATGTTCCAGGCAAGAGTTTTTCATTGACCATTGTTGTGAGCACCACACCCCTGCAGGTCTGCAGTTATACCAAGGCTATTAAGGTTACTGTTGACGGTCCTAGAGAACCAAGAACTAAATCCAGTAAGTATAAATCAACATGCTATAAAATATCGTATTTCTATAACAAACTTTGGCACTGCGTTATCATATAAGTTTTGTCGTTTATAGGAATTTTTTAGTTGTAAACTTCTTAAGTCGTAAAGAAGAAGAAGAAGAAAATATGATTTTATATCTATTTACATGTTTGTTTTTTTAAAATTTTTTGATTAAAAAAAACACCTTTTTTTTAGTATTTATAAAGTAAATTTACACTGTGGTTGCATTCTAATAAAATTCAATGCCATATATATATAAGCACTAAATAGTATAGGAAAATTACACATTTTACCTGTTTAAAAATATTAATAGCAATATTGTTGAGAGCATTGATGCTGTTAACTGGTTGAATTAGGTTTTCAAGTATACGAGAAAAATAATAATATAACAAAAAAAAATAACTAATTTTCCAAAGAAAATAGCCAAAAAACACTTGTCCTATGTTGAGCAATAGTATATTCATTGCTCCAGTATGGCGTCGAAGCGCATTCAGTATGACGTCATAAGCATTCAATCTATAGTATTAAATTTATATAATTATTTTTAATGAAACCTCTTTTTTATTAAAAAAATATTACAAGATATATACAGCAATTATTAATGTATTAAAAATTGATTTTTTTTTTATATAATATAATTAATTTAAATGATTCAAAAAGAAAGAAATAGAGATTTAACTGCTTTTATCGTTATTGTTCTGAAAACTTAAATCCTTACAATTTATAATATTCCACGTTTAAAATTAATTATATTATAATGTATAAGCGTAATATTTAATTCTCTTCTTTTATTGTCAAACACATGAATATTAATGTATTGTAAAAAATAAAGCAACATGAACATGCTAAAGAGTTAAATTTTTAATTGGCATAGTGTTGCTATATGGTAATAATAATATAATCCTTATATTGAGATTTTAATACTCTCTATAACAAAAAAGTATCAAAGGGGTTAGAAAGAAAAAAAATCTAATTCTACAGACATCGTATATGAAAAAAAAAAAAAAAAAAAAGCATGTATAATATTTTTAAAACATTATATCTCCTCCTCTCTCTCTTTATGTGATTGTCCAGTTAGGGTTTTTATACTTGCTTGCTTTTGCCAGTGCTTTTTTTTTTTTTTTTTTTTTTTTTAGTTGTTTCCATGGTTACCGTGGTATAACAGACTCGAGTAATTAGTCGTTGTGTACAGCACTGTGGTGCTATATGGTAGAAAATATATAAAAAGTTAGAGAGAGAGAGAGATGTTGGGATGCCATGGTATGAGCGCATGCTATTAGCAGATCAATGACAAAAGAAAGACAACCAACGATGTTGTCTGTTTGTTAGTTTTGGTTTTAGTCGTGACCCCACAACAAAAATATCTGCATCACATTCTATTCGTCGTCTCTTGTTCGTTCGTTCGTTCGTTTTTTTTTTTTTTTTCCACTCTTTTTTTATCGTAAAAAAGGGTTTTGTATCCAAAAGGCCCTGTGCCAGTTTTTACATCAATATTCTCTCTCTTTCTCTCTCATCTCACTCACTCGCTGATGCTTAATAAACCTTTAACTCTCAACTTATTCAAACGATACTATAATATAGAATTTTTTTTTCAACCCCAACAACAAAAAACAAAAAATTAAAATAAATGCTTATATATTTATCATTCTTTATATATATTTTATATATATAAAAAAAAACTCCCTTCTTTCTCTAATCAAATTAATTCTAATTTACAAATTGTATCTTTTTTACCAACATTTTTTATATAAAACATAAACACTTATAAAATATTAAACACCAAAAATACTCTAAAAAACAACAAAATAAAATATTTTATAATTAAATTATAAATTTATATAAATATATACAAAATTTAATTATATTTATGGATTTTTAGAAAATTAAAATATAATTAAATGATGAGATTTAAATAATTTAATAATTATTATAACAATTTCAATTTAAATATATATTTATATATATTCATCAGTAAAAATATTGCAAACATTTTTTTTTATTATAGACTATAAATAGATATATTTAACAAGAGCCTGTTAGCTGAGAGAAATATAGTTTTAAATATTTACATTTAAATGATGAGATAGAGAGAGAGAGAGAGAAGGTGTATATTATCTAATATATCTTTCGTTGTACAAATTTTGTTTTAAGTTTGTATATTTTGACTATCGCGTAATATTTGTGTTAGAAATGTAATCAGTCTAACGAACAGCTTTTCATCTGCGGCAATGTGTATAAATGTTATTGGAAAAAAAATGATAAACTGTCTTATTCAAACGTCTTTAAAAACCAAAACTTCTCCTTTACACCCTTCTTTTTTTATATTCGATATATTTCAAAAACAAGGATCTGCTATATTAAAGAAAAAGAAACATATAAGCAAAGCAACCCTTTAAAATAATAAAAACTGTTTTCATATGCTCGTAATATACGCGGCTTTTTACTGATCTTTTTTTGAAGTCTAAAGCAGGACCCAGACATATACACCAGAGAGAGAGAGAGAGAGATGTATAAAAAAAGCTGTTGAATTTAAAAATAATATAAACAAAGATCTTTTCCATCATGATGATGATCAAATGATGGTTTTTGATAGTCCAGTAAAATGTGCCATCATAAACGTTTTTTTTTTTTTTTTTTTTTTTTATATTCTGGGAGGGTGATGTACACACAAAGTTTTTGTGGCGCGCGGCGCGGTGGCGCGGAGGTTTTTTAGTGTTTAATGTATACATCCCGGGTGCTTGGTAAACCTTTGCCCACTTATTTGCGTATTTGCTCTCTCACTCTCTCTCTCACCTCGTGCCTATAAATAATCTCTTTTACTGTATAGTCTTATGTGTTTAAAAAAAATATATATATATATTGTGTACATTTCATTGTATGCATATACATTTTTATTGTATACTTTTGCAAGCTGTACAATTGAAAAATAATTTAACCTTTTTGTATTTAGACTCCATATATATAGTCTGATTGATCTATATACCAAATAATTATTGGGGTTTGAAAATTTCAAAGATCAAAATTAAAAATGAAATAAAAACATTAATTTTTATCTTTATTACACATACATACTTATTATATGATTTATAAGAATTTTTCTCTGCAATATAAAATGAAGTAAATATTAGAAATAACGAGCAAATAAATAAAAAAATCAATATATAAATCTGCATATCTGTTTTCTCCGATATAGGAGTTGGAAATCAAACATCAAAGTATAAATAAAAAAAAATAAACATTATATTGTTTTTATATATAATGTCAATTTAATAATATTTAAAAAAAATATATATATCAAAGAAATCTGAAATAAAAAAAATATATAAGAAGAGATGAAAAGAAACACCAAATGGAAACATCTGATATAAAACTTTAATGTTTTATGTTAGTTTAGAGAATATAAAAATCCATGGTTTGTTGTTAATACTTTGGTTTGGATTTTTCTCCCCCCCGTATATGTACGTACTATGGGGAGGTTATATGATGGCGACGCCGCGGTACAAAGATGGCTGAAATAACCCCATGTACAGTACAAAGCAGACCGCGCGAGTTATACGCGATGCATATTATAATATAATATGTAACCTCTGACGCGACTATTAGTCAGCTTGGCAGCCGCGCCTAGATATATATGAGAATTTATTAGATGCAGGCACGAGTATTAATAAACAAATCAAAGAGTGCTATGGGTGAAACTGTGGGATTGTTTTATACATTGTGGGTTTAACACTTTCTATATTATAACCCTTTAAATTTTAACTTAAATATATACATACACATACGGGTGTATAGTTTATTATATAACGTAGAGTATAATGTTTCGTAAAATCAGTGTTTTTGCTTAACATTATGGAAGACAAATTTCAATTCTTATTTTATTTTATGTAATATGATCCTTTACTCATGTTGAAAATATTGCAAATTTGAAATATGTTGAGAAATATGAATAAGAAATTTTATTGACCCATACAGTTTATATACGAACAGTAGTTGTTATTCCAAGCGTTGGTCTAGTACTATTTACAATAATAAAAATGTACATAAACATTCAAATTAAAAGTTCACTTTTAGTGGTATTATTTTATTATGTAACAAATATTCAATGTATGTTATAAATTAGCCATGCAGTGAAGTGTTCCAAATTTGAGTATGCATCTAATCAATGTTTGAATTGGGATCAAAAGATTCTGATAAAGTGTATAATATTCTTTATAATTATATTTTAGTTTTTTTTAACAATTCTACGTTGATATAATATATATGATTGCAATACTGCGTCTTCAAAATAATAATTAAACGCATATTTAAAAAAAAAAAAAAAAAAAAACGTTCGCGTATATGTTTTTTATTATTATTATTATTTTTTTTTTTTAATTTTATATACTAAACTTGACTTTTGTCAACTTCAAAATGTTATGAAATATCTTTTAAGTAATAAAGAAAACATCCATGCGATGAAAATATATAAAATAGGCTCGTGTCACTATACATATAGCAAGGTGTCCTAAAATATTATACGTAGAATTTATCTTTGGCGCCATCATAGATTTTTCAGGTTCTTATAATAAACACAAGGCAATCAGATAATTGAGTACGGTATACTCTGATGAAGAAACACAACCTCATGTCAGCCAAAATAAGTTGGTTATTCTTTTGTTTATGTTAAAACACATTTCGTTATAATGACAGCAATAAAAATGTTTCGTATGATGACATCAGAGATATAGATATATATGTTCTACTTTTGATATATCACCAAAACAACTGTGAACATTAACTTTTTTTTATATATAAACAAATAAAGTGTAGAGAGAAAAATTTAAGTGGTAAAAAACGTACTGAAAAATTTGCATTTCAATTCAAAAACCATATAATTGAAGTATTGAAATTTGATTGATTGTTTATATTTGCTATTGCGGTGCTCAATTGAGAGCACTTTTAATAAAATACGCCCATATGTAATGTAAATTTGCTTATGTATTTATGACGGATGCATAGACACGAACATTTTTATAATACGTGACCAATATCAGTGCCCAGTTTGTGTTAATCAAATAACGTTACTATTATTATAATAATATATTAGTTTACGTAAAAAGTTAAGTCTGTAAAGATCTAATGTAATTCTCTTTTGTGTTCACAGATATGTTTCTGCCAGGTCAACACCCTGGAGCATTTGGTCCGTTCGCCATGGTTCCTCCGCAGTGGCTTGATCCCGCGTACGTCGCGGCTTACAACTGGGACTACCTGAGACGTGGAGGAGGAGGCCCTGAACTCGCTGCTGCCGCAGCCGCCGCGTGCAAGTTACCTGGCGTATGTGCTCCACCACTTCCTCCTCATCAACCCTTCATTAAAGGTGCGTTAATGTTTTTGGTAAAATAATAAATTGAAATGCTTTTTCTATGTAGTCATATACATGTATTTAGTTTGATATTCAATTTCAAATTCAGAAATAAATTTCGCAATGAAAATTATCCTAAAACTTATGCAAAATGTTGAACATATAACAAACAAAAGTTGCATACTTTTCAGGCGTTTAAAAAAAAATAAGAGTCGAGTGTATTTCAAGTATAAATAATTATTTTATTACTTTATAACATTACAAAATTTAAACAAAAGTATTATATTACCTTTTTTTTCTTTGTATTATAATATATTATATAAACACGCATATTATATATAATGTAATCCACCATTTTGCGTGATATAGGTCTAGTAATATAACCGCTTTTGCCATTACTGTACTTTTTATACTATATTCAGTGCATGCATGTATGTGTGTGTGTATGTACTGACATCATATCCTTATGTATATCATATGAGTCATAGAAACTAGAACTTGGAGAGTATATGGGGTGGGGAGGGGGGTTATATTACGATGAAGCAAAAGCGGGCGGCGCGTAGCAATCTGCTTCTATCACCCTCTCTCTCTCTCTCTCTCTCTCTCTCTCTCTCTCTCTCTCTCTCTCTCTCTCTCTCTATTTCTCTCTTAATGCTAAATCCTCCCTCTCTCTCTCTCTCTCTCTCTCTCTCTCTCTCTCTCTTTATACGTATATGCGCTCAATGCAGTCGCTCAAATCGGATTAAGGAACGAAAGCGACGACCAGTACGCTACATCATACTCTCTTGATATAGCCTACAGGCTCACAATATAGATTTCAATACGCGAGTAAAATTCCCATAAGACTTGGCTACTTTGTAGCGAGAGAGAGAGAGAGAGAGAGAGAGAGAGAGAGAGAGAGAGAGAGAGTAGAGGGAGAAGTGAATAGATGATGTGTCTTCACTCAACACCGCAGGGTATAGTATATTACAAGATCGAACTGGACTCGAATATTTAGGGAGAATAATAAAGACTGAATAACCATTGAATTTCAAATCATAATGTTTTATGTTTAATTTGTGAAAGAAAAATTGTTTTTATTTATTAAATTATTGTTATCAATATTTCGTATAAAACCATACTGAATAAAAAATTGTATGCGTTCCTCAAATAATGTATACGTTCTTTTCTTGTATATTTATACAATATCTTATTCAGATCTGGTTTCTTGTACAACAGCTATAAAAACTGCGTTATTATATGAGTTGTATTAAATAATAACTTCTTACATTAGAGTGAACACAATTTTGACATTTTTTTTCTAATTTTTGTTGCAGGATCCCCAGATGTAAGACAAGCAACTGAATTCTATCTTGGACAAAGTGGCACATTCTCATCATTTCTACCCCCAGGAGCATTACTAACTTACCCTCCACCCCCTACAACTGACCCCGCAACTCTTGTAAGTGTTCCATGTTCCTCAGGAGGTAGTCTAACCCCTAATTCACCCTCACACCCCGCAACTACTACCACCTCATCGCTATCTTCACCTGTGTACAGCTCTACCGCAAGTCTTGCACTCGCTGCCAAAGAAACCACCTTACTCAGTTCAAGTACCAAAACTACTTTTACACCAACATCTGAAGAGAATGTTAAATCAGCCTTTCAGCAAGTTAAACCTTCTGTTTCTAAGACTTTAGTTCCAGCCACAAGCCCAACTACCGTCAGTTCACCTGCTAATAGTCCACCAGTGAAAGCTACAAGTACGGTGTTAACGTGTGGACCAGTTGCAAATAATATTACTCAAAAACAAGTGTGGAGACCTTATTAATATAACTTTTTTTATATAAAAAAGGTGATATTTCATATCAAAAAATAAAAAAGGACTGATTAAAATTTCAGCCATCTTTATATAAAAAGAGACGCTAAGTGTGTTCATCAAAAAATTGTTTTTCTAATTGGTGAGAATATTGAATTTTGACTGAATTCGAATTTTCCCTTATTATGTAATAAAAAATTTATGTAATAGAAATTACAGTATATTAATTCAACTAAAAATATATATCTGAAAAATTATATTTAATTCAAAATTGCATTAATTCTAAATGCAAAATTGTATAATTATTTTAAAAAAAAAATACTGTAATTTATTGATTTAAAACAATTCAAAATTGATTACAGATTTCATTTAAATTAAAGCAAAAAGGTTGTGATTGTAATAATAATTATAATTATTGCGAGTGTAAGTATTTTTGTACTATGTACGAAACAAAGTCAATATTACTATATTATAGATTTAAATAAGTAAAAATAAAAAATTATTGTATAAAAATTAAATAAGTAAATTATTTATCATGAAAACAAAGGCATTTTTATTTCCATTTCCTTCTCTGTATATACACAAATAATACACAGATATAAAAGAGTGAGTTTATAATTATTTTATTTTAGTAATTATATATAGGGATAAAATATAGTATATAAGAAGAGTTAAGCTATATGTATATTATATAGGAAGAAGTGAACATGAGAGAGAGAAGAGAGAGATTCGTAGGGGTCGAGTGAAGATGTAATGCGTTTGCTACTATGTCGTTTTGGTATAATATAAAGAGTATAACAGTCATGCTATTCGCATGGACTTTAGCTTTAAAACCCTATATATACTGTCCATCTCTAATACATACATTTATATAGTAACACAGTAAAGCAAGAGAGGAGGAAAGAGAGAGAGAGAGAGAGAGAGAGAGAGAGAGTATATGCTTTAGTCAAGGGCTCATTTACCTAATTGAACGTCCCGCGTGAATTCGGGAAATTATGGCCCGTCTCGCTTCCGCAAGTTAATGAACCAACTCTTCTCTATATCTACTTCAACTTTATGTACATGACCATATATATACATATATACAAAACGAAGAGAGAGAGAGAGAGGTTTATATCTACGGTCATGCTGTGGGTTAAAACAGAAAAGTACTTACTTTTGCCGACCAGTATATAGAGAGATTGGATTGGGTTTTTGGAACACATTTCCTACTCTTAATTCCCTACAACTTCTCTCTCTCTCTCTCTCTCTCTCTCTCTCTCTCTCTCTCTTCATTTCTCCAACCTTATATACACATTTTCTTGTCGTCTTTATAAATTTTAAATTGTTAATTGCATTATACATCATTAATGGAAATGACCCCAGCGTGGCTTATATATATATATATATATATATATATATATATATATATATATATATATATATATATATATATATATAATTTACGTTTGAACGTCATTTACATATTTACGTAAAGGGATAAAATAAATCTAGGACAACATTTTCAAGTGATAAAATAGAATTTTAAATAAAGTAAATTATAATTGAAAAAAAAATGTAATTTATTCTATCACCCCAGCATATTAGCATTTCATATATACGTTCTTACATGTAATATATTGATTTTATTTATTTAAATTTAAAATAATAATATTTTTTTCATACTATTTACTTCAATCTTGTTACTTCTTATGTGATTTAAAATTATTTTCTACAGTCTCAAGTTATAAAAATATTACTCTGCATATTTTATTACCATAACATTTATAATATAATAACAAGGAAAATAAAATTTAAATACTATTATAATATTGATTGAAAATATAACAATATTATAATAAGAAGATATAAAAATTGAATAAAATTTAAATATGATTTTTTTTTTTATATAAATTTAATATGATTTGTGGCTTTTATATATACAGTCAAAGAAGTTTGGTTTTTAGTAATAAAATTTTCAATCGTGTCAAATGTATAGATAAATTAAATTGATTTATTCCTTGCTTTCGTAAAATATAAAAATATATATCAAAGAGTAAGAGAGAGAGAGAGAGAGAGAGAGACTACTTCATGGGAATCGCTGGAAAATTGCGTACGAAAAAAGATGTGGCAACAAGTGGATCTCATTAGTTGAATCGATCTTCTTTTCTTTTCTTTACTAAAGCGTAAACTTTTTTTTTCTCTTTCGTCTTATATAAGAGGTGCGTAACACGAAAGCTTTCTCTTCGTCACTATCTATAAAAAAAAAATAAGAGAGAAAGAACGCTTAAAATTCTGTGGTTTGGAGAAAACAAATTGGATTAAATTAAGTAACGAAAGAAATCTGCGTAGTCTTATTTTTATCCATCGACATATCCCCCTTTTTTGTATTACCTTAAAGAAACACTTTAAGTGCTTTTTTTTTCTTCTTCACTTTATAAACTTTTTACCACAAAAATGTGTTTTACCTACAAATTTTCTGAAACGATGTAAAAGCTCTTTTGTATTTTAATAATTTTTATGTTAAAATTTTATATATTTTTTTAATTGAATTGAATTTGCATAATTCAAAATATTATTGTAATTATAACATTTTTATAAAGTATATATTTTTTATTTATGCACTATTCATAAAAAAAAATAGAACAGTTTGAAAGCACTTTTTTTTTATATATTTTTGTATATAGAAATTAAAATTAATTTCAAAATTAAAGATGAAAGGTATATACACTAAAATATAAACTATTTTATTTGTTATTATATTTGTGCTATTTTTTTTAATAGTGTATGATGGAAAAATAAAGTTAACAATAACAAAAATTAAATAATAAATAAATCTGGTGAGATAGAATAAAAAAATATATATTTCCCTTACTCGTCAACTTTTTTTTCTATATATCTCTCTATACTCTGACAGTTATGTACATAATATAAAATTCAGTTTGTTTATTGAACGAATGAATAAAAAAAAAATACTACGAGGGTACTACATAAGGAATATAAGAGGAGGATTGATGGGGTGGGGAGTTATTTGGGCATGTTGTTTGCACACATTATTACGAGGTTTTCAGCGCGAGAGTGAGAGAGGGCATATATATACATATGTGAATGCATTGGCACAATTTGCTTGCTCATATATAGAGTACCATAAGCCATACTATATTCAAAGCTATAGTGGCTTGCCCAGTATTGCCAGAGTATTGGAATAAAAAAAAATAAAACAAGTTGTCATGATAATGCAAAACAGAAAAAAAAAAAATATATATATATATATATATATATATATAGAGAGAGAGAGATGAAAAAAACATGGGGATTTTTGTGTGTATTGCACTAAAGAGAACTTTTTTTTTGTACATATATGCATGAATCTATTAAACAGATTACTAATAGATTAAAAATCAGGTACAATTTTTATGACGTCATAATATGATTAAAACAAGTTTATTCGTTTTATTTTTACATGACGTATATAAAATACAATTTATGTAATATATACATTCTAATTTGAAATAAACATATAATGCAATAAAATTAAATTGAGGACAACATTTATTTACTACGTTAAGTGTTGATTGAAGTGTATAATATAGCAATATAAAGCACAACAAAAAATTACGTAAACAATATCTTTAATTATTTAAAATGCAACAAAAAATAAAATAAACTTATGTCTTTCTTCCCTTTTTATAAATGTATATTATGTACTTATTGTAAATCTATAAGCAAACAAAAAACAACAACCCAAAAAAATCAAAATTTAACGCACTTAAAACAATATACTTACACCTTTACTATATAAAACGATCAGAGAAAGTCATATATATATATATATATATATATGAACATAATATATTTTGGTATCTATACAAGGGTATTAAAGTGGTTTTATAAAGGGTAAAATGTGTGTGGTTTCAAGTATATATAAAGGTTTAATGCTATACTATGGTAAAATGTTGAGTGTATAGCACTCACTCACTCTCTATATATATATATATATGTATATCCATATATGTATATAATATGTATGTATGTATATAATATGATGATACTCCACTCGGACACCGGGGATTATACGTGCGATATGTTTAAGTGTTGACAGACATTCCGTCATGATGTATAATGTTGCTTTCTGTATGACTTTTCATCATTATATGGGTAAAATATACCCATCAGTATATAATATACATTACGACAAGTACCCGATATATATATATATATATATATATATATATATATAATTATATATATATATATATATGTATATATATATATATATATATATATATATATATATATATATATATATATATATATATATATATATATATATATATATATATATATATATATATATATATATATATGACTATATATATGTATATATATAATAAGTATTTTGGTGTTCAGAGTCAAATGTATTTTTGCGTTATACTTTTTATATAAGCGTTTTATGTATAGGGTGGTTTCATTCATGTTAAAGTCGATGCCATAAGTGAGTGCTAAATAACATGGGCAAGTATAGGAAAATGACTCATTTAGGGAGTTTATTACTTTGCAATATTTTTGAGAGCACTGATGCTGTTAGCAGGTCGAATTAGTATCTCAAGTATGTAAGACAAATAATAATAACGAAAAAAAAGAAGCCAATATTCCAAAGATATATATAATAGCCAAAAACTACGTTTGTCCTATTCTGAGCATCGAATAGCATTCAGAATGACGTCATGCGCACACACCCTATATATATAAGTATATTTTCATCTCTATATAGTTTGTAAGTTGCCACGTGCGCGCATATTTTAAGTTAAATACATGTATCTAATTTTTATATTAATTATTATATGTTCTAAAAATAATAAAACATAACAGAAAATAAATAAAAGTATGAATCAGTATTATTAAATTTGGTTTGTTTTAACTATTTATATAAATAACCTATCTATTTTTTATTATTCCCCTCTAATTTCTGGTCATCTATTTTATTATTTTTTTAAAAATAAACAAATGATACAAAGGCATATAAAAATATACTGTACATATGAAGTGTATAAAATATTTGAATAAGGTTTATTTATATACAAAATATTTTGAAGGAAGTTACAAATTGTGATGATCTTCTTCTCATGCGGTGCATCTCAATTTTATCAAAAGAAAACTGTAAAGAGGAAAACTTGAGAATTGACAGGAAATTGGCTATAGTAACAAATTTCCAACTGAGATATCAATATAAAAAAAAGGTACTCAAAAAAGTTCGTCTACTGTATACCTGCTGTGATCATACTGATGTGAATTATTTTGACAAAAATATATTAGGTGATATAGCTACAATGTGTTAAAAGGTCATAGTGATGGTGACAAAAGGTATAATATGAATGAACGAGGATTTCTGCATCGAATAAATAAAATATAGAGAAGAGCTATCACTTCCTGGAGAATGAATCACTTTGATTTAGAATTGTAATAAACATCAAGGGAAGGTTTTCTATATGAGAAGATGAATTCATTTTTAGTTATTTATAGTGATGAAGAATATTTTTGGGAAATATTTTGAATTTTATTTGCTAGCTATATAGTATTTGTATATAATTTTATCCTTTTTTTAATACGAATAATATTTTAAAATTTGAATACCTATTGTATTTATTCATATCCTTTTTTCTTATTATGTATAGAATATCAGTCTTTTTGAAGCAACAGCAAAAAAAAACAAAAAAAAAAAAAAAAAAACTTTTTTTATACGTTTTGTTAGCGATTCCATAGCACTTTAAAATAAAGTGACCGACCGGTTGCATAAACAACAGGATACTTTTAGCCAACATCCTAAACCATGTTTTATTATGTATGTATTTCACTATGTGTGTATGTATATATATATATATATATATATGTATATATATATATATATATATATATATATATATATATATATATATAATAAAAAATCTCTTTATTACTTTAATTAAATGCAATTTAGTATAGCATGTGTGATGAAGAAAGTATTATATTACCACGATACAGTTGAAGTTTACTGCAGTACAGAACGTATAATATATAACACGAGGAGTCAGTCAGACAGACAGGATATTGAGAGGGTCTGCTGAGTCCACGTACCACAAGAAACACGCCCTTTAAACTTCCCTAAGTAAGTGCATGGCATGTCAGACGATGAGGGTGCGGGAGGTTTTCCAACCAACATGCAAGACTTGCTGACATAGGCAAATACTTAGGAATGGAAACATTTCTAACTCTGTGCCTTGCAATTTTTCTGTACTATAAAATATAGTAGCTTATACTATCTAATATTCTGTAAGTTAAAAAAAAAAATCAAAGAATGAAGATTATCAATAATAATACTCGTAGAAGCTTTTAGTTCTTTACGAGTTGATATTTTTGATAAGGGAATGATTTTGAAAAAAAAAAGTTGTAAATATAATAAATAATTTTATATTTTGGAAGCTCGTCTATTTTCATAACGAATACATTTTATGAATTTTAAAATGTTAATTTGTTCTAATATAAGTTAAATGTAACATATTGAAGTGAATGTCTGAAAGAAAGTCCGCGGAAAAAAGGACCTCGGATAAAAGGACCTGCCTTTGTGCACAGGTATAGCGTTTCAGCGAGCTGCACACAGGTAGGACCTTTTATCCGAGGTCTTTTTTTCCACGGACCTTCCTTCTATTAGTTTTTTCTTTTTCATTTTTCTTCTTTCATTTTCTCTATATACTTCAATAGTATGTATGTATACTATTGAAGTATATAGAGAAAATGAAAGAGAGAGAGAGAGAGAGAGAGAGAGAAGCTATACGTATATTGTACAAAAGGGCAAATAATATTTATAATTACTATATAGTAAAATATATAAAAGGTGCGTGAAATAGTGTATAGGTTTACGCCAAACTTAACATGTGTATTTTCTTCATTTTGACGTCCAGAGCAGTCAGACACCATATTATTATTATTAAACATAGAAATAGATAAAAACCTTACGTCACCCTATCGTGTGAGAGTTTGACTTGCATGTTAGTTAGAGTTAGCATGATTTCTGTTGGTACCGAGCCATGCGTAACAAGACAACCCAGAGTGTATTGAGGGAAGGGGGAAGGGGGGTTACTATACTAAATAAGGGAAGGAGTGAGGGGGAGTTATTTAGGATATGCAGATGATGACAACCTAAATGTGCTCCCCCCCCCAGTCCCCCCAAAGTTCCACCCTTCACCTTACCCCCTCAAAGTAATACAGCTGTGTATGCACTTATATTATAATACATAACACGATGAAAGTATGCTTCTTTCCATTCTATTTTCTCTTGCCTTGTCGCTTTTGCAATATTCTCAATCCCTTTTTATATATAACCCCCTCTCTCCCTCCCTTTTATATCAAACTATTGTTCAAATCTTATATTATTTCCCCCCTTTTTTTCTCTTTCTCGTTTTTTTGGTCTCCCAGCTATATGCCACATACAAAGTTCGGCCTGCCGCAGCAAAATTCCTAACTTTTTTATTCTCTCTCTTTCTCTATTATTCTATTCAGATAAATAGAAATTACAAATGTGAATAATACAAAAAAAAAATCTTTTCATTACAATGAACCCTTCAAAATATTTTTCAATACTATTCATATGACATCTTTATTAATATTATATAACAAATACAACTTTTAGATCGAAAAGTCAAAGTCGTGCTAATTTATATTTTTTTAAAAAAGGGATGTAATAATATTGTATATTTATATATATAAAATCTCATATATTTAAACTTAAATTTAAATCTATCTTCTTTAAAGTTGCGTGTTGATATCAAAAAGGACGAAAATTTTGTGAATGAAGAGACTTTGTAGTATATATAAGCTTTCCTATCTGTTCACACACAGGTAATAAAAATACACTAAAACCTTCTAAATATATCTACTGACCAAATAAAAATTTAAATCAAATTAGTATTAAAAAAAATAAATTTATCGATTTTCAATTTAAATTGATTTTTTTTGTCTAAATTTTACAAACAAAAGTTTTTAATTCAATAAATTATTTTTTATCAATAAAACAATAGGTGTAATTAATTAAAGATTTATTCAAATACTGTAGAGTTTTATCTGGTAATATAAGGGCGGGGCTAAAAGGGTGAAGCAGATGGGGTGGTATAAGAGGGGGATTTTTTTTGTTAAAAGATGATGTCTCTGTACAGAGAAAATGGAGAGAGGAGGAGAGGGAGGTTGGGTTGGTTGCGGGGTACCGGGATGTGGCTATGGCGTGGGGAACCACCGAGACCCCGAGTCGATGTATAGCTGCTGATGCAGTGGCAACGTAGCGGCATCACAAGGGATAAGAACCCCTGAATCATCACTTAAAAAAATACTCCCCTCTCTATATCTTTATATTTCAATGTCCCTCTCTTTTTATTTTATTCAATCCATTGGTAATACGTGGCATTTAAACCGAAACCAATGCAAATGTATATCGCACATTTATATCCATATATATATATATATATATATATATATATATATATATATATATATATATATATATAAATGTTATTTCCACCAGGTATATATAGTGTATATAAAAATTAAAACCATGTAATATTGAAAGCCACAGCTGGTTGAGAAAGGTGTAAAAATTATGTGATTTTTTCAAACATATATTTTGTTTTATACTGTTTGCTGATTTTATTATCACCTTTTTTTATATTAATTATTATTGCGAGTTTTTATTAAAGCACATATGACATTCTATAGCTACACTTTTACATAAGTTTGTCATAAAAGTGGGAAATGGGTAACAAATTAATTAATTCGGTTTTTCTTAAAAAATAATGAAGGAAATGGATAAATATTTTTTTGAATTATGTAAAGGAGCTTTGATTTTTTATTTAAATCTCTCTCTCTCTCTCTCTCTCTCTCTCTCTCTCTCTCATTCTACATTACTTTATATTATATATGACACGTACAACCCTAGTTTTTACCACTGTACAAGATTTAGTGCTCCGAGCATTCACATACCACGTATATAAAAAAAATGTTACTTTGTGTATCAATTCTATATTTTTTAAAAAGTGATTTATGTTTGTCATTGCTTTATTCATAAATGTATTTAGAAAGAAGACTCCAGGTATAATGTGTTATTGAAATTGAATATCTTATTTTTATATTCATATAATAACTTTCAAAAAAAAATTTTCGTCTTCTTTAACATCTTTATTTATTTAAAAATAAAAACTAGTATATGAAAATATAATCTGATTCAATTAAAAGATTTATTCACAGACTTTTTATTCAAATATCAATACATACATTTTTTCACGCATTAATGATTGTTATTTTTACATGACATGGATTATTTTCTTTTTACCTTTACAAAAATAATAATGATAAAAAGAAAAATCGTTTTTCAATAGGTTTATAATGCATTCATGATGAAAAAAAAAAAAAAAAAAAAAAAAAACATTTCAAACGCTTTTAACGTAACTACCCTATATATCCTGTAATAAAATAATTAAGTATTCTTAATGTTTCTTTAATGTATTTTTACAATAAAAAGCATTAAAGAAAATAAGACCTCCCATAAGCAATAAATATTTTGACAAAATATATTTTAAAATCGCTTCACTTAATCAAAATACATTTTCAGAACAGTATCCTAGAATATATATATTATACATTTTTTCCTCTTTTTTTTATATGTTTAGAATAATAGACTTTTTGTCGGCATTTTTAAAAGGAACTATAAAAAATAAAAGGTGAAAACCTATTACATATAAAAAGTTTATACCCTTGACAGAACAAACAAAAACAGAAACCGCAATATCTGCAAAAATATTCAGGGTAAAGAAAACAGATCCCTTTTTTTACGACCCTGAAATGTTATTTTTCCTTTGCTAAAAGCTTTTATTATAGAAAGTTCAAAAAAAGTATTTTTTTTTAATATAAACAGTCTTATGAAAACGAAAATTTTGAAAAAGCTTGTAAAATTTTACAGCATATGTGAAACGCGTGCCTTGAGGTGAGAAAATTGGGTCCAAGGAATGGAAAAAATATACATATTTTGACTTTTTGAGGTTTGAATGGTACATCTTATGAAATAAATACACTTGCATTAACTTAAGAATCTAAAAAAAGTCAATTCTGTTCTTATGTCTTATTTGCTGCATGATTGAAATAAATTAGTAAAATGTGAAGAGCTTATTTCTTATATGACATATTATGACAGTATAGGATTTTACCTTATACGTAAATATTAAAAAGTATACCTAAACTTATTTTGTTTCTTTATACTTTGTACTTCCGGTTTCCGGTAATGAATTGAATTTTTACAAACTTTATCCAGGTAATAAAGAAATAAAAAAAAGAGCATCTGAATATTAATAAAAAGAAACACTTTTTGTTTTTATTACTTTATATATGCTTTGGTCAAAATATAAGCACGCGTTTCGGTCAGGCACCTTCTCAATACAGAAAGTCCTGGTTAAAATTCAAAATTTATTAGACATCTGTGCCGACACAGAGAGAAATCAAAAGAGAGAGAAGTCAGTGTTTTATACCATATAACCAAAACTTTGGTTGACCCTAATTGAAAATTGAGGGATGTCATATAAATAGAAATCTACTTCAATTTTTTCTCTTTTTTTTTATTATTATTTATTTATTTATTCCAAAATTGTGGCCTTGGCTTACCGCAAACAGAAGAGTAATAAAATTTATTTAGAAAAGAGGTAAAGATCAACGACACAGAGAGACCTTCAAAATTTTCTCAAATTCAAAAGAATAAACCATATAGTAATATATAAGTTATAACACAATGAATAAATTTATTCGAATAACACAAATTTTATGTTTTTTTTTTTCTTAAATAAATAATAAAATACTCCATAGAGGTTTTATTAACAATTGGATAAAATAGAGCAATAAATTTTTTAATTCTTTGGATATCTGGAATAAAGTTATTCAACATATTGTCTTCAATAAAAATCAAATATATAAGCTATAAATTTCAATATGCCTTTTAGAAAGTTGCGTATACTTTTCAATAAATATTTATACTTAATTTTCATGCTCAAAACTCCATATTAGCTTTCCCAAAAAAACGTAACTAATAGACGACTTTTATTTTTCAGACCTGAAATTTTTACTGTAGCTTACTGAGCCTCAAAGCTTTGGTTTTCCTGGATTTCAAGTGATTTGGTTACAAATTATTTCTTCACCCAATTGACTTCAAATCCAGGAAAACAAAAGCTTTAAGGCTCAGCGAGCTACAGTAAAAGTTTCAGCTCTGAGAAATAATTCTAGCTCGAGTTATAGCTGCTGCATTGCCCCATAAGAAAGCATGTTAAATGTAGACAGGAACACAAAGTCGTCTGCTAGCACTTCGTTATAGTATTGTTGGGCTGTGAGTTTGTTTATTTTCTCACTAAACCTACTTTTGCAAGTCTTCTATTGAGTGCATTTTTTATATTTAAAAAAAAAAGTATATATATATTATATATTATTGATAATACCGTTACAATAATTTTTCTTTCTAATATTCTTTATTTTAATTGGTCTAAGAAATCATTTGGTTGATGTGGCTTGCCAGTTTTCATACAATAAGGGTTACAAAATATATGAGAGGGTTAAAAAAAATCTGTTATTTAACAAACGTGTGTGAGCAATATTATATACTGTGTGTGGTACCACACCTTGCTTTGTGGGACGTCAATCTCATTTACACTATAACGCGTTCTAATCAAGTCTCCTTTACTATAAAATGTGTTCAAACACAAACAGCATGAGTCCACATAAGAGGTCCCCTTCTTTACGCAAGAATTGGCATCATAAAAAAAAAGTGTACTTCATGCTGTTGAATTGAAAACTTTTTTATATAAAATAAAAAAATTATAAATTCTTTAAACGTTCAATTCTGATGGGGTTATATATACGTATATATATATTTTTTTAGAAATTTTATAAACTTTATTTTTATTATTTGGTATCAATTGGATTGAGTATAATAATCGAATTTCACACGTCAAAAATATTATGGTAGTGTGACGACTGGTGATAAGGTTTTTTTGTATGTGTATGAAATATAAAATAACCAACTGCCATGATTTACTCAACCACGTATGAAAAAAACTTACTTATTAACGTTTGGCCTACCACAGTTATTGTATTATATTCCCAAGCTTATACAGTATGGAATAATTTAATTTATACCAAAAAAAAAACTCTTTTATTTGCAACGTGATGTAATAGAAAAATTTATTTAATTTAAAATCTTTGATCTGAAAATTTTATTCCATGCATTTGCATTATTTTTCTCTATATAGTATGATGCAGCAGCTGCAGTAATAAAAGTGCACTTAAAATTTGTTGTGACTATAAAAGGGAATTAAATCTAAAACTTGAATTAGTTTGAAATAATGATCACTAAAAGTGAACTATTTCCCAAAAAAGTTAATTTATTTAAAAATATTTAAATAATAATAAAATTGAATTAATTTTTGAACACTATATTTAAACAAATATGGTCAGCAAGCTAGTCTTCGAACAGCTAAGCAAACGTGACAACTTTATTGTTAATTTAAATACCTATATAAGAGTATGTCAAAAAATAATAAAATTTGATTTTTGGATGCTTTGACAATCCTAGATGTGATAAACATATGTCGTAAATATTATTGTATATTCAGTATAAATATTAAGAAACATAAATAATAACAACAAACAAAATAATAACAGATATTAAAATTGATGACGAATCATGTTTCAATTGGTGCTAAGTAGGGATCATGTGCAATATGTATATACGAACGGTGAGGGGTTAGAGGTCACAGATTTAGAATATACAATAAAAAAGGGGGGTGTATGTATACAGATGCTGACAGTTTTACCCTCCTAGGCATACAGGGGGGTGTTAGAGCGACGCGTATACAATTCATCTCTAGGGGCAACAACAGAGAAAGCAAATATACTTGATCAGTTTTGTTGTTATGTCTCAGTACACTTATGAAATATTATATTGAAAAACGGTTCATTTATAATATACATATTTTTATTTATTATAATAAGAGAGACGATTAAAAGAGAGAGCGAGAGTGAGAGAGAAAAAAATGTCAGTTGATATTGTATTGATTTTTACTATATGTATTTATATATAATAAATAATATATTTTTAAAAAATTTACAACATGTATTATAGGTTTTATCCCAGAGGATAATGAGAGAAAACGTGTCAAAGCAGGTGTGAATTTTCAGTGTGAAATTGTTGTGAGTGACGTTGCTGATGCATATTTATCAGTACATTTTAATATACTGATGTCATAAAGAGCTAATTAAAAAATATAATAGTATAGTGTATGTCATTTTGCTTTTGTTCATGGATTAATGTAAAAGTACCATTAAATTAATCATTGATAATTTTTTTTATTAATATATTTTTTGCAAAGTTGGATAACTATATAAAACTAAAAATATATAATTTCTTGACATTTGACTGCATAAAATAAATCTAACAAGTAATCATATTACTATACGTATAAGACAGATCTTAAAAAAAAAATCATATTATTATAATTCAAGATCTTTGATTTTTGACTTGAAAAATAATATAAAATAACGCGTATTGGTATTGGACTCTTTATAGGTTGTTTCTCTGCATATTGTATTGTATATATATATATAATATATATATTTGAGTAAAAGTTCATATACATAAGGCATACAGTTGTTTTCATATAGTTTTCATAGAATTACACAATAAAAAATATATAATTAAGCAATTTTTTTTATTTTATACTTCATAGAAGGTCTAACACATTCTCTCTCTCTCTCTCTCTCTCTCTCTCTCGCATGCGCTTGAAAAAAAAATCAAAAATGCACATGCAAAAAATATTTGAAAAAAAAATACAACAAGAAGAATGGGTAACCATTATTACCATAAGGTTCCACACACATTTGTGAAAAAATATATATAATATTTAAAAAAAAAATCCATGCCTATTATAAGTGGCAACGTATTGCTTTAATAAATCACACAAAATTATATAATATGATCAAGTGACAAACTGCATTATGCCAGTCTAAAAACTCATGGATTTAAGTTATACAATTGGCATATAAAAATTGTCGCGCAAGCTGTGGCGGCGAGTGAGAGAGAAAAAAATATAAATGTGCGAGTGAAATAATATACAGAAAAAAAAAAGGAGGGTGATAAAAAGGTTTTTCAACATTACGATTGTGATATGCAACGACTTTATGGGTAATGTCATTCTTCATTGCGTAATTTTCTACGCTTAAAAGCATAACAAATTATTTTCATCAGTTGATAAACTATAAAAGACAGGCGTGCAAAAGTAAAACTATAAAAGGAGTGAGACAGGGAAAACATTATATGATGGTGCATATTATTATTATTAAATTTTTTGACATCTATATCATGTTTTACTAAACAACTATATGGTGACACTTTAACAACAGAATAAACTTGCTATAGAGAACTTGTCATGTAATAATTTGCATATTTTATAAAATATTATAAAAGACGAAGGGGTTAAAAAGTTAATTTGGTTATCGGTACTATACGCGAACAAATATATAATTGAGTGAAAATAAACTTATTGGATCTCTCTCTCTCTCTCTCTCTCTCTCTCTCTCTCTCTCTCTCTCTCTCTCTCTCTCTCTCTCTCTCTCTCTCTCTCTCTCTCTCTCTCTCTCTCTCTCTCTCTCTCTCTCTCTCTCTCTCTCTCTCTCTCTCTCTCTCTTGCTCTTGCTCTTGCTCTTGCTCTTGCTCTTGCTCTTGCTCTTGCTCTTGCTCTTGCTCTTGCTCTTGCTCTTGCTCTTGCTCTTGCTCTTGCTCTTGCTCTTGCTCTTGCTCTTGCTCTTGCTCTTGCTCTCACACCCTCACTTTATTATTAGCCTAAAAAAATATATATATTGTTTTGCCAAGCCTTCAATAATTCCATGGTATATAATACCATGAAAGAATATTACCTTCCAATTGAATTTAGAATTATACTCTAAATTCATTAGAGTATACTCTACGCTAATATACTCTACTGGCTTCACTCCAATACTCTGAATTTAGAGGATACTCTAAATTCAATGCCAATATCATGTGTTAAAATATAAAAATATTTTATTTATTTTTAAGATGCATTCCATATTCGACTCAATGGCTCATAACGCATCAAAATAAGACACCAACAATTTATTGTAGACTCTCATTTTTACTTATACTTTACAATGAATAGAAAAAATGTGTTAAATTTTTTTCAAAAGTAAATATTTGTATGTATTTTAAAGGAAAAAAATCACACACAATATTTGAACCACGATTCAAAAAAATGCAATGAAATATATTATCATCACGCCTTGATTCTTAATTTCTACGTGACTAAACTAACAAGATTATTTAAACCAATAAACAAATGCAATGAAGCTTAAATAACGATGTTGTAACGTAACAATTTTACAAACATTCCTCCTACTTTATCATTATGCTACTTAAATGAAGCGAAATCTTCTATAAAAAAAATCTTATGCACATATATCATCATCATATAATTGACAAAAGTTTCACAGCTGTGTTAAAAGAGCTACCTGGTGTAAAGTGTCATCGTTATAAAGTCACGGATGTTTCCCGCTGTTTAACGATTTTTTTTTTATATAAATATAATGTTCAAAAAAAATACCGCGAGGAAAAAAAAATGAAATATGTAACATTTTTTAAATAGTATGATATAGCAGCATCAGGCTTTGCGGTTTTTCTTTTGCGGGCAAACGAGTATGATACAGATACATAGTACATATACAGAGAGAGAGAGAGAGAGAGAGAGAGAGCAAAAGGTGTATATGGATGAATTATATCGGACACACAACAGGGGGTTGGTGTTTGCCGCAACAAGAGCCACAGTCCGACACGCCAAAAAAAAAAAAAAAAAAAAAAAAAAAAAAGTCTCTCACTCATACTCTCATGATGAATAAAAGCTTCTTATACAATAAACGAGCTGCACGGTATTATAGTGCATTATAACAAGTAAGCATGCAGTCATATAAGGGAAGAAAAAAAAACGAGAAAGAAAAGACTTGAAGTGAGATGCATGCCTGCATAATACACACATATAGAAAACCATGCATATCTATCACCTTACCTGTACAGTTGCCGACATATTATCTAGAAACAGCACGCTTCTCACTTACTTTTCCAAGAAAATATGATAATTTTTTTATTTAGTAATAACATATGTTTTAAAATTGATGCGCTTTAATCTTTACTGAATTTTCCGACAAAGAAAATAAACTAATAATTTTAACGTTCAGTAGCAAAAGGTGCATATGGCTGTCATCTTTTGGTCACTTATTATTTTAAAGTATATTGATCTTCCTTTTTATTGTTGGAATTTTGAGCTACTTTTTTTTTGTCTATAAATAAGTGAACACATAATGTAAAATTTCAGCTGGGAGAACAGCATTTTTTTCTTTTATACAAATACCAACTAAATAGATATATAATTTTTTGTATATGTATTTTTGTTCAAAAATGTAATAATTAAAACAGTAATGATTACAAATTATTTTTAACAACAAACCAAAAGTAAAATCATATCAGTATATGATGTCACACGTCATACATCAATCTAAATTAAAAAAATACGTCAAATTTTTATATTTGATTATTCATCAAATATATTATATCTAGTACAACTCTTCAATATATAATAAAATTACAAAAACTTCAAAAATCTATTTCATTATTTCGTATATTGTACATCACACCCACAAGATTTCTTTTTGAATGAATCAAGAAAGAAAAGAAAAAGTTTGTAGAATGAAACATTATTTGACAAAGATATCAAAAAGATAAATTCTTTATAAAAGGTGTTATAATATGTTGGAGCCTCAAATATGTTGACAGCTTAGAGTAAAGTTATAACTCGCAAATGTTATAACATAAGGAGCGGCTCGCTTGACTTATCTCTTACACCTCTTATAAATATACAGGGGAGAAATGTAAGAGATGAATGAATGAATAAGAATAAG
Organism: Ecdyonurus torrentis; assembly: GCA_949318235.1. Classification (NCBI taxonomy): domain Eukaryota; kingdom Metazoa; phylum Arthropoda; class Insecta; order Ephemeroptera; family Heptageniidae; genus Ecdyonurus; species Ecdyonurus torrentis. Next base: position 16,903,035 of record OX439132.1, on the reverse strand, counting down.
GGCAAACATCGAGGTTTTAAGAGTCGGTCAACAAAACTCAATGATGCGAATAAGAATATTATACAAAAAGAAAAGTTAAAATCTCGATTTATATTTCCTATATAGTTATAAGAATGTCAATTTTCAAGATATATTTCATGTTATTGATATACCATAAGAAAATTTTAAGTGATTGTTATTATTGAAGTATAAACAGGCATGACTTAACACTAAAATATAATAACAATAATTTTTGTTTGATATATTTTGGTCAGTTATAAAAATAAGCAAATACTTCAGAATTTTGAAGTCTTTATATTGCATTCTTTTGCACGCAAAATAAATAGTTTTGAATTCAGTTTATTTCCTATACGTAAAAAGAAGAATTAATTAAATAAATAAATAAATAAATAAATAAATAAATAAATAAATAAATAAATAAATAAATAAATAAATAAATAAATAAATAAATAAATAAATAAATAATTTAAATTTATAGAATACATATACAAAAAAAATTGTGGAACGTTGTTTCAATTAATTAAATCACAAAAACTATAAAATTCCACTTATTTTTGTTTCCATCAAAATAAGGGTGAAATGAAAATATATAACATATATACACACAAGACATTTTTATTATCATTATCATTTTGTTGTTACACACAGAGACCAGAAGAGGTTTAAATTTATATGAAAAAGTACTTGTACGCACGTTACATGAGTGGTGAGGGAAGAGAAAAAAAAAACTGAAGGTAAAGCAACTATATAGAGTAGGCTATTATTAATATTATATGACTCTTTTGGAATCACCCCTCGCCATATGATATAAACGTTTGAACTAAAGTATACCCTGTAAGCATGGCATGTATATAGAAAGAAAAGTGATGGCTATAAAAGTCTATTACAAGAACGCAATTCGATTACCTTTGCGTGATCTTCTACTGTTTTTATTTCCTAGTTTGTTATCAATAATATAATAAAAACATAAGAGGCCATAATATACAAGCAAAAATATAATATCAAAAATATATATATTTAGTATATTATTATATGAAAATTTGGTTTTAATGATTTCTTGTATTTTTTTTAATACATTAAAATTTCACAAAAGTAGTGCCAAGATTTTTTTTTTTTTTTTTTTTTTTTTTTTTTACACTATGTACAAAATTTAATTTTTATAGAGCTTTCTTTTTATACAATTTTTTTTTTAATAAAAATATAACGCAAGTGCGGGAATATGTGAGAGGTAATATATAATGCGTCCAAATAAATGTAATGAAATAAAAATAAAAATGTATTTCTCATTTTTTTCAAATACGTTTTGGTCTAAATCAATTAATATATTTCACCCTATATTGCTTCTAAAAGAAATTCACCTCAATTCTTATAGATAAATTGAACATGAAGCATACTAGATGATATAAAAATAAAATGAAATTGTAAAAGAGAGTAAAAGGTAAATTTGTTGGGATTTAGATTTGAGTTTGAATAGGATAAAGGTAGAAAATCTCTTTTGATGGAAATCTATTTCACTATATATATGTCTATTTCCAAACATTCAAATCCTTTTCAATGCAATATAGGGGATATCGGAAAATAAAAGAAAACTATCAAGTATTATTGGCCATGCATTAAGTGTCAGATTTTCCTATTGTATGGTGTGTCTAAAACTACCCCCTGTGTAATTTTCTTTTACTATGAAATTTAAAAAAATATCTATATAATTATTTTGTTTTTGATAATGACAAATTTACACACAATTAAGCATATATAGCCATGCATGTGCGTATTTTTTTTACACATAATAATCGTACTAATATAATATTTTAGTATTGACTCAATCAGTATATCGAAAGATTATTTTTAAACTATATTTTGATTAAAATTTTATGTTCATACAAAAATCTAGAAAGTCCAAAATCAAATTAAAATGTACTTCTTTTTATACGTAAATGTAAAACATTTTGTTTACGTGTACATATATTTTTTATATATATAATGGCAACTTAAATAATATATTTTTATTTTGTTTTAGTAACATAATTTAAAAGCTTTTGTGTTTTTGTGGAGACAACTATAATAGCATCATAAATTTGAGACTTTTTTTTTTGTAACCCTGTACTTGACTTTTTTGTATATTTAAAATCTCTCTCATCTCTCTCTCTCGCTCTCTCATATACTTTATAAAAAATAATATCATTTTAAAGTTTAGTATTTTTTTTTTAACTAAAAAGCATATCATTCTGTGTTTACAAAAGCGGAAACCAAGCTGGCCAGAGCGCGACCTCAATCTCACCCACACATAGGGATGCTGTATGGATCTGTACACTCTCATGAGTATCTGTATACCACACTTTGTATATATGGAGGGTGGGTGGCAAGAGAGAGGCTTTAACGGGGGATTACGCTAAGCCGAGCGCAAGTTATTGAATAAAAACACAGTATATAGAGGTGGTGGTAGTTTTGTATGATACCATATAGGGTTAATCATTGTATCTAGCTATCTCAACATATACACCAGTAAGCAGAACAGTAATTATATTGCGACGTATACACAAGGCTTTTTTGTCACTAACTTTTATATGTGCGCATACTTACATTAAAGTTTATTATACTATATGTTTAAATTAATCATTAAAAAAAAAAATAGAAAAATTAAAATTTTAAAAATTCTATAGATGCTAATATGCTTATTAAGGGTGTGATTCATTGAAACATTTATAGGACGTCCAAAGGCCTTAGAATTTTTATGTTTAGAAAATAATAGTGTCCTAGGGTCTTATAAGGTCATTAATAAAGTGTTTTGTAGAATAGCACCCTTTGACTACCAATTCAAAATATAATATGTTCTCTTTCGTTAAAATTTTATTTTTCGGTTTATTTCAAGAAGTATGTACGGATGCCTTGACCCATAAAATTTTCAAATATTTAATAAAAAGTTGTATTAAAATATACTCTATATATAAATTAAAAACATATCACGCACTTTACATTCACATCACTTTGATTTCAAGATAAGAAATTTTTAATTTGATACTCCAAATTTTGATCAAGATTTAACTTACAAAAATAATTGCTATACAATTTTATAACTCAAATGCATTTTATACTTTTTTTCACACAGAGATGTAAAAGTTAATTTCATGATGATGACGACATATACAACAATACGAATGTGATCATTCATTTGATAGCACACGATAATAATAATAATAATAAGCAAAAAACGTGCGCCCCCTAAATAATAGGGTCTCGACCCGACCCCTGTAATGTAAGTTGCAAGGTCCAGCAGCATGTGCTTATTGTTTCCAAGCCATTGTTAATAATATGGACCTTATATAACTGTGAGGGTGGAAAATAAGGAGGCGTATGTATAAAGAGGGGGAAGAAAGAGAGATTTTTTGATCCCATATTATAAAAGAGTTGCATGGTAGGGGATATATAAAAAAAAAGTAGAGAATAATAATATAAGGGATACTGATAATGAAGGACTGATGCTTTAGGGAAGTGAAACCAATAACTTCACCTCTTCAACCCACCCTCTATTATATAACACGCATATATAACAGAAAAATGACGTCATCTTATATATATAGAAAATCATATGTCTGAAAAAAAAAAAGAAAAAAAACTTGCTATAGCAAAATCAACACATGTTTATGGGTTAAAATGTTTTTTAATCAAAGTCATATTAAATGAACATCTGGAGAATTAGTTATGTAAAACTTGAACTATTTATCATTGTGTCTAATTTAATTTATGTTATACAAGGATTTAATTGTATTTTAATATTTAAAAAGAACAAAAAATCAACATTTTGTTAAATTAATATTATACATACAGATACTATTTTTTTTAACGTGTGCTTATTTTGATTATATCGTTTGATTATCCATATATATATTTGTGATTGAAAATTAATCAAATTATTTTGCAGGATTATTCCTGTTATGCGGCTATATTTTGGGTTATTAAATTACATAGGTTTTTACTCTCATATCAAAGCAATAATATTATATATATATATATATATATATAGGTACAAAAACCATGGATTTAATTTTTTATTAACATATTACACGCAGGAATATATGGATGGATATCATCATATATATATATATTAAAGCTTTGACGGATTTAGATTAATATTTTATTGAAAATCTTTTTATAAAAAATTAAAATTAAAATGTTGAAGTTTTATGTTTTATTAATCATCATATAATTTTTATTTTATTGAAAATTTATTACCTTATTGTTATTTTCAATTAAAAAAAGGTTGTATTTCTAAAATTATAATATAAGAATTTGTAATAAGAGTAAAGGAATTTTGTATTAAAACTCATTATTAAAATATTTGAAGGATTTTTTTTTTTTTTTTTTTTTTTTTTTACAAAACATTAAAAAAAAAGCGGTTTCATAAATTCAAAATGAAACTTAAAGTAAACTAAATAAATATGTTAAAAATATATTGTATATTGCTGCATGTATATGTGTTATTAAACAATGCAGAATAATAATGAGTTCTTATATAGAAACGTACACATTAACAAAGTTTTTTTTTGGATAATAATTCATTGCAATTTTAGTTCAGATAAAAGCCAAAGATAGAAGACAAATTTATTATAACGAGTATTATGAAAATAAAGAAAATGTTGTCAAATAAAGTAACGAGATGTTTTCATTAAAACTTGGACGTCAAATTTTTATTTATTTGTATAGACAGACATTGCAGACTTTCAAATAATTAGTTGTCACTTTCAGATAATAATTTATATATTTTTAAATTATAAGTTATATTTGAAAGTATATATATAACAACTTGACCACAATATATCAGATATTAGTCCGGCGACACTGCTGTGCAAAGATTTTAAGAAGATTTTTGTGGTCAGCAGGATGTATAAGGTATAAAATAATAAAGTTAAAGCAGCAAGTGCTCTTATATAATAATATAATTGATGAGATTTATGTACGTCAAGTTTTTAGCTAGGAAACAGCAGGGAACTTCATGGGAAATACGACGCATTCCTAACAGACAGTAGCTTTACGTTTATTACCGTAGCTAAGTTTTGCTCTGGTATATATATATTAACAATGAGAATGAGACACTTTTACGTAAAATGTGAGAAGGCGCGACCCTTCCTTTTTTACATAATGTGCACTTGCTTATTACACTAACAACTACACATTATTGCATGATTATTTATTTAAAACTTCTTGGAATTTTAACTGCAAGAAGGGTTTATAATATACACATATAATGTGCAATACTATTTCGTGTTGTTATATATTATTGTATAAATTAAATTGTGTATAAATGCTATTTTACTGTTTTGAAATTTTATATGTTTACACTGTACTATAATTTGTTATGATTTACTGTGTACACTCACAGTACTTATAAATGCACAAATTTAGAATTATGAAATAATAAAATTAGACATATCACTTGTTAAACGACTTTTAATGGGCAAAATCAGGCATATAATATAACCTCTCAATTTTACCTAAAATTGTATTGAATGTATATTAAAGGAAAATAGACCAGAAAAAAACATAAGCATTTATATCACAAACACTTGATGGGATTTACATAAATAATATTAGTTTGTCTTAAAACCCAACAGTAGCCCCTTAGCAGTGATCAGAAAATTCGATTTATGCAACTCGCACAACATTTTCATGCAAATATTTGCATGTTTCTGACGTCATAAACATGAATTTTTACGCAAATTGCCTACTTTACAGTTTTTTCACGCTCTCTCGTGGGGTTACATTAACATTCTGGTAAAAATTGTCATCAGTTTTGAAGATCCCATTTCGTGTTTATTCATTCAAATGCACATGTTGTTTTATGTGGTATTTGGCTTTAATGTTAAAGATATCAATAATTGGTATAAATTATTTGTAAATAATAATAATGATAGCTTTTTTACTCATTTATATTTTATAACAAAGTTAGTCTAAACTAATGAATAAGTAAGTAAAAGGAAATGTTTCAATATTTTTACAGATCTGTTTGCAATTTTTAAACGATACTTCATGATATATTCTGTCAAAATTATTTTTAAAAAAAGTCATTAATTTAAGGATGTAGAAGAAAGACATCTTACGATAATAATTTTTTCTAGGAAGTTAAATATATATAAACAGAGAAGAGAGTGGTAAGTAACATGTCACGTCAGGTATCATTAGTCAACCTTTTGCCCTGCATGCGGTATTTTATAGGTCTGGGCAATAAACACTATTCTTACCACCACTAGAAGAAGGTAAAAACAACCTTTAAAAAAATGTTTTGCAGAGGACAAATAAAATAACAAAACTTTCCCCGCTATTTTATATACAAAAGAAGGATTTTTGTCTTATATACAAAAATACTCTATATTATACTACAGTACAGGTCTTCTTCTTATATGATGTTTTTTTTTTCTTCTTCTTTTATATAAACAGTAAGTTTTAAAAATGTATATAACGGAGGGAAATGGTTTTAAATAGTCCGTACCATAAATATGACAAAAAATATTTGAGACAAAGTTCATTCACGTTCTGTTATATTTTTGTGACCTTATATACTTGCATTGCAATAGTGGTTATTGTAATACTTGAAAATTTAAATACAAAGACAAACTTTTACTAGAGGCTATACATATTATGTATGTAGAGAGTATATCTTACGTACGCGAGATTCTAAGGAATTTAAGATAAATAACATAATGGAAATGTAAAAATATGTTGTGAAATATTAACATCTTACAGTAAGAACTCGTGCAAAACATAGGGTTGCAATCACAATAATGAAATAATTTTTAACAAAAATTACACGATAAGAGCCTAAAATTTGTGATAGGGTGATTGCATTCATATAAAAGTCGACGCCATATGTGAGCACTAAATAACATTGGCTGGAATGGGAAAATTACACATTTTGCCAGTTTACAAATACTTAGCAATATATTTTTGACAGCATTAATGCTGTTAACAGGTTGAACTAGGATTTTAAGTATGCGAGAAAAATAATAATAACAAAAAACAACAACTATAATTTTCCCAAGAAAATAGACAAAAACCACGTTTGTCCTATATGCTGTTTGTGCTATATGCTTATCAAGGATATTCTTTGCTCCAGTATAGTATCGAAGCGCATTCAGTATGACGTCATGCGCATGCACCCTATAATCCTATAATATAACAAAGAATCAAAACAGCGTTTTTTCTTTTATTATAAGATATACCTAAATATTAACCAGAAATACATTCCCTCATTTTGTTTAAAATGTCCTTAGATTTTAGTATTTTTTTTCTTGAAAGTTATTGCTGCTGACAACATTTATATTCGCTATAAATAAGGAAGTTGATATTTTATCGTTATATTCTATGCATGGTACTTTTGACTTTTTTTCATCGAGTTTGCATTTAATATTTTTTTAAATAACATGTTTCACTACAAAAACCAATAGAACTCTTGTTATGTTATACACATATTTGAAGTAAAATATTTTGAAATAAAAAATAATAAAAGCAACATAAAATTTTAGAATAAAAATATTTAACAATAAACATAAAAAAAAACTTTTTATAAAATATAATAAAAACTTTTTTTTAGAACAAGTTGGACTTTTTTTAAAATGACTTTTATTATTATTTCTTTTTTTAAAAAAAATAAAAATAAAATAAAAGAGTGCAATATAAAAAAAAGGAATATATATTGAGTTATATAGAATAAGGGAAGGGAAAAAAATCAGTCTTCTCTATAGTATATCCTTGGTCAAAGCATTGTAAGTATTTTTACAGTTTTGTCCAGTCGGTCGTATATAGGTTTTATAAAAGTGTAATAAGAGTGATGGTATGAGAGAGGGAATGAATTGTTATATATTTTATATATATATATATATATAACTGGTAGAAGTATGGGTCGGTGGGCTGGCTTTAAACCTGTAGCCTTATCTGAGCATGCAGCCACAGATTCTACACACTATTCACGCCATGGAGAGTGGGAGGAGTAGGTGGTGGGTACTATAAAACCACCAATTGTCCCTTCGTTACGTACGTTTTTCCAACTCAAATACTTTAGTTACTATAGGGCAAAATTTGTTGGAAAAATGATGGAAAAAAATGCTCGAGAGAATGAAAGAGAGAGAGAGAGAGAGAGAGAATGGAGAAACACCACACACGCAAAGCGACAGCAGCCAGGGCAGTTGTAAACCCAAACCATCTATCTGCCCATGTATACATATACACCCTTACAGGCAACTAGGGATTTTTAACAACCACAAACCATGCATACCATAGCTAGAAAGAGCGGAGTTTTATTTTTATTATATATTGTTACAATCATCGACATACAATCGATTTTTAAGCTAATCATTATTATTTTTATAAATATTTATTGGATAAGCAAAAACAAAATAAAATAATAATAGTAAAAAAAAAAAATAAAAAAAGAGAGAGTGCTTCGTGTAGATTTAATAAAAAAAAAGTATTCAAGATCATTATTTTATTATTGAAATTCAAAGGTATATAATAATAAAAAAAAAGTATTGAATTTTACTTCAAAACTGATTTTTTTTAACAGAGTAAAATTGAAACGCGAACAGTACATACACGTATAAATAAAGCAAATACAGCCATGGGTACATATAACTTGGTAACAAGCGACTCCAATCGGTACTGCTGATATTGACACAAGAAATTATGTTGTCAAAGGGGGGACGTAAATGCGATTATGCATGCACGTTTGTTAACCCTGCCTTCTATAGTCTGCCTGATTGCTATGTATTTTGCATAATGTTCACTGCACTTATTGTATTACAAACGTTTGCTCAATTCCACGCCCTGACGCGTGTGTCTTCGATACATCATTTTCTACTCAAATCATATTGATGTTTAAACATATATGAATATTATCTCTAAAATTTACTTTATCCTATATGTATAACGTCTTATTTAATATTCATTACTTAATATGATAAGATGATAAGAGTCTATATACTTAAAGTTTATTATATATCAGATCAGATTATTTAATAACAGTATATTACAAAATTTATAGCAAAATGCTAAAACTTCTTAAAACATGTATTTTTTGGTGTGTATGCTTATTCTTAACATTTTCTTATAATATTGAATAAAAAGGGGTTAAAGAACTCAACAAAAAATAAATAATTTATGAAGTTGTAAAAATAACGGGATAATTAGTGTTAAAAAACATTTTACTGTTATACAAATTGGTCAACTACATATACCCTTAAAAACAATATTTTTTATATATTTTTTAAGCACAAAAAAGGGGTTATAAGGTAGAAGAAAATGGTCCATATAGACATATAAGTCCCGTTTTAAAAAACATAAACGGTGCAAGGTGAATCAGATAACTCTATGAGCATGAATAAATGTAGCAATAAAAATCATGAAAATCTTCCCTCTTTTTTTTTTTTTTTTTTTTTACGAGAAATTTATTGAGGGTTGAATCTCAAAGTCAAAAGAGTAACTTTTTTATCTGTGAAATTTGAATGTATAGTCTAGCCATGCAGTAATAGAATAGAACAGAAAAAAAAGAAGCTTTTTTACCATATAAAAGCATTTTATTTTTTAATTCATTGGAGTTTTACATAACAATAAAACAGTTATGTTTTAAGACACATTTTTGTAGAGTAAAAAAAATCCCATAAAAAAAGCAGATGTACTGTATACTGGCCTGCGAAACATAAACGCTGAACAAGTTGCATAACGTTAAGGCGTCAAAAAATTATGTAATCGTGATGGGCACTTTAAATAAAACCCTTTCTGAATCTGAATCTTATCAAATATCATCGTTTGTCGTTTGTGATACATTTTACAAGACTTTACTTTAATAATAATGCAAAAATATAAAAAAATTATATAAAAGAATATGTTATTAAATAATTAAAAAAAAAAAGTCAAAAGTAAAATTTTATTTCTGAAAATCTATTGGTGTCAAATAATAAAGTAAAATAAGATAAATGAATTTAAAAGGTAATAAAACTAATGATTGTATTGATAGACAATTTTCCCTATAGTTTCCTCTTTCTTTTTTTTCCTTCTCCCTCACCTCACCTCACTTCTCCCTCTCTATACATATTACATTTTGTATATTGCTCCAAATTGTTACATGCCATACACTAGGCAGGACATGTGGGTGGAATGAGGTGAAACATTCAAGGGTGTTTAACTTTAATTGTAGGTCAACAGCCCTTATTTTTATAACAAAACAAAAAAAGCCCACCCCCTTATATATATATCCTATGGCAATGAAAAAGGCTATTACCCTTATAAGTTACAAGGTGGTCACTTTTAATAACCATGGAACTTATATTGGTTTGAAAAACCTTTTTTTTTTTTTTTTTTTTTTTTCCTATTTGTTATTCAAAGTTTTTTCTTTGCATGTTTACAGTATACGTTATTTTTCCTTTTAGAAAACAAAAAATATAAATGTATATATTTTTTTGTATATTTTTACAGCCCCACGCTTCAAGATAGGGTGGTCGCGTGGGTGAAATTATTTGAGAGAGGGTGGGGGGAGGGGTACGAGGTCAGTTACTGTGAACGAGTGAAAAAAATTAAACAGAGAGGGAAAAAATGTGACATGTGAGCTTTTTTTGTGAGATTAAAATAGTTTTGTACATAAAAATTACATAAAATTGATAAAAATCGCAATTTGTACATTTATAAAATATTGTTTTTCAAGATAAGGATGGTCCAAGTATATTTCATGACAATAAGATATTTAGTTTTTTTTAGATGACGTTATCTAGTTTTGGCTCAGTTCAAAATTTATTGCACTTTATATAGTATTTTAGTTCTGCTTGAATGGATTTAGATAGTCTATATAAATCTAAAACTTCTCTCATACAAAATAGCAGTTTCAATTTAAGCTGCACTTTTTTTGCTCATCTATTTCTCTAACTTTATATGTGCATATAAAGTCAATATTATTTTTAATATTGTTTTTGAAATAGATACATAAATTTTATACGTGACGATGAAAGAAAATGTAGATTTTAAAAATTGTATGAATTAATACGATTAAAGTTATTATAATAAAAAAAAATGTTTAAAAAGAAACTCATTTTATTTTTATTATTATGCTACATAAAGGGTCTTTATCACGCCCTCAAAAATATTCTTCCAAAATATTTTCATAGTTTGTAAAGAAATTTTAAATAATAGTCTATAACTGTTTGACTTTCGTGACATCAAAATTGAAAACAGGCTTTCTAAAAGTCTAAAAGTCCCAAAAAAAAAAAAAAAAAAAAAAAAAAAAAAAAAAAAAAAACTTTTATTCTTTAAAATATTCCAAACATATTTCTTTTTAAAACTTTATTTACTCTGTTAGTAAACTAAATTGTATTTTACTATAAAATTCTCTATGATATATTATTTTGGTCTGCCAACACCACATCACCACACATTGTATATAAATAAAAACCCTGCGGAGGTAAAAAGGGTTCTTATAACATAATATGAATCTAGATATGCTTTAGTATAATATACAGTATATATAGTGTTATGTTGTATAGTTTAATATCGGCTTAAAATTTTGACAGGTAGCAAAGTAAGCCATCAAGAGAGAGAGAGAGAGAGAGAGAGATTGAATTGAATTTTGCAGCTGGATAAGTTGCTCTATAATGTACAGAAATGTGGGGCAATAAATGTCAGAATACATTCAATTCCTCAAGTTTTGAATCCACCATCCGGTATACCACGAATGGCCCACGCCACAAACTTGATCTGCTCTTCTTTTTTAGTAAGATTGAAATGAAAAGATGTATAATATGTGTGTGTGTATATATATATATATATATATATATATATATATATATATATATATATATATATATATATATATATATATATATATATATATATATATATATATATATATATATATATATAAAAAATATGAAGAGTGAGTAGGGAGGGGGTCTTTCATAAAAAAAGAGTTCTTTAAGATTATATACCTTTTATATATCTAATTTTCTTTTCAAAATAAATATTTCAAACCCTTCTCATATAAATTTAATAATTTTTTTTATACTCTTTTATTAAAGTTAATTCGCATCTTATTCTCACGTGCTACCATAAGGGATTCAATATTTTGTTACACTTTTTTTTCCTTCATCTTATTTTGACGTTTTCTTGACAACTGTATTTTTTCATACACCTGTTCTATTTTTTTGTAAGAAAAAATACTTTCTAATTTACTGACTTTTACTCTATCTCTATACAGTATAAATGAAAATATTTTTCTTTGTGTTCATATTATCAGAGTACTATTCTTCTCGATGGTCACACTTTCGATAAGTGTCCTCTACTTTCTCTAAGAGCAAAAACTTTTGGTTTTCTTTGTAAACAGAGAGAGAGAAAGAGAGAGAGAGAGAGAGAGAGAGAGAGAGAGAGAGAGAGAGAGAGAGAGAAAGAGAGAGAGAGAGAGAGAGAGAGAGGAAGAAGTGACCCTATCATAAAATTCTTTTCAATTTTATGAATGTTTTGAAAATAAAATTAAGAAAATGTCATCTAGCTGGTCCACTTTAACATGAACAAATCAAAACTTTTTTTCTTTCTATACCGTTTGAGTAACAGCATAGTATAAGTATATTAATAAATATATACTTATACTATGGTAACAGTTTTTATTGCCAACCAACCTTTAACTTTCAATCAAGTACACATTTCAAATATAATAATGCATGCTATCGTATATACATACATGAAGAAAATCAGCAGGTTTATATGTTAGAGAACTTATCTAAATAGCTAAATAATGTTTCATGAAATTATTTGGATATATAAAATTTAATAACATTTAGTTGTAATATCATTGATATTCATTTTCTTATAATTTCTTATTCTATATAATATACAGAAGCTTGCATATTTGTTGTCAAAAATACATTCTTTTCTGCTAAAATAATTCATAACACTCAGGTTTAAAAATAGAAGTTGTAATTAGAAAATTTATTAATGTAATAGTTACGTCATTACTCTCTCTCTCTCTCTCTCTCTCTCTCTCTCTCTTATTACTAGTCATACTCATCCAAATATAGGCATGATACGATATTATATACTTCTCCTTCCGTTTCTTTTTTTTGATATCAAGTAATACATTTTTTAGAAGTGGTTATACATATTGTAAATTGTAATACTGAGGTTGTAACAACGGTGGTAAAAAATAAAATGAAATAAGAATACAATAAAATTATTATAAAAAGGTTTTAAAGGTTATATACATACGACGTCATAGTACTATAACTTGATGCACATGGTTTCAACATAGGTAGACCACGACATAGAGAGAGCCTGTTTATAGCAGAATACACGATGCAAGAGAGACACATATATAGAATAAAAATATATTATATATATATAATAAGCGCAAAAAAAAGAGAGTAAAAAAGGGAGAGAGACACAGAGAGAGAGAGAGAGAGAGAGAGAGAGAGAATAAAAAATAGAGGGACAAAGTGTCAAAATGTTAAAAAAGGGAGACCTTTTGAATAAAAAAAAAAGAAAACCGGTCTTTATTGTATTGTAGCAAACAACTGTTTGACAGCACTGCAGATAGAGATATTATTATTTTGCAGAACTTTTTTTTATTATTATTATCATTATTATTATTATTATTATATGTTACGTATTTATATAATATACAATACGTTAGAATTATAGTGTGTAATAAGAGAAATAATTTTCTTTCAAATATTTATGGTTTTAAATTAGATTATTTTACCAACAAAAATTAGCTATAAGAAGATAATTTTTACCTGTCAATATTTTTAAAATATGAAACGGAAATGTTTTGTAAAAAGTAATATTTTTATTTAATACATTGCAAAGCACTATTAATATAACTCTGAATTAATGAAAACAAAAATTTTATTTTTAAAATTTACTTCATATCAGAATTGTATTAATATTAATTTTTAGTAAAATCTTAAAAATATTTTTGTTGTTCATTATATATATTTTAATTCAAGTTATTTTCCCTTTCAAGAGTTGAATGCGCGTATGAGCTGAATTTTTACGTTATAATATACAGTACTTACATTTTTTTTTTTCAAGCACAACACTGTTAATATTTATATAGCTATTACATGAATTTAGTACCTAATATTTTTTAAAACAGAGTGAAAAGAAAAATTAGCTTGGTATTTATATATTTTTTTTCATGAAGTAAAATGTGAAACAAAAAAAGAGGAGAGGCAAAAACTTTAATATATATTTAAAAAATAAATGGTTGAATAAAAATAATATATTATTACTCTTATTTTAAAGGTTTTAGCCATATGGTGTTATATTTCTATACACCCTTTTTTTACCTTATAATTCTTTTTCACAGCAAAAATTAGTTAAAAACGTTTTTATTATTATTGTTTTTATGGTATACTCGAATACCTAAAATCTAAATTAAGAGGGCCGGTGAAATATTTAATAAATTTAATGCATTTATTTTACTCGATAATAATAAAAAATATTAATAAAACTTATATTAAATTGAACTAATGTGTGTGTGTTTACATTATCATTTTAAAATGAATTTTGAAAAAAATAAGTTTGAATTATTGCGTCTTCATACACAGTCAAGCTTAATTTAATTACTGATGCTTTCACGTTAAAACCAGAAATATCATAATAGATTACTGTAAAAAAAAAGTATTATTATAATAATAATCAGTAATCACCATTACTTTTGGAAAAAAAACTTATTTATTATAAAGCAAAACAAAATCAAAATAGTTAAAACTAAGACTATATATATATATATTTTAGCATGCTTCCGGTATATGAACAGTTTAAGCACCATTCTCTCATCATTACACCTGTATAATGTGGATGATAAAATTCGTGATGAAATGTAAAAAAATATATATGAAGAGTATTTTCCAATCACATGCACGGATTTCCGTGTGTTCTACCTGTGCGAAATTACATACAAGCTTTTATACATATAGATGTTTTCAATGCAGAGAGAGAGAGAGTTTGATATTATTTTCATTGGAAAATAGAAAGAGATATACACACATACATATATATACAGACGAAGCGTCAATTAGAATTTCTCATAAGAGCTGAACTTCCGTGCATGCAGTAAATCGAGCCAAACTCATTTTACAACCAGTGTATGATATATAGTAATGTAGTGTATATATATATATATATATATAGCAAAAGTATATGATATATGAAATAAAACAAAAAAATCAAAGCTAAAATACACTTCACAAAATTGGAAAACAGTTTGAATGTTCGAAAGAGAAGAGAGAAAAGAGGAAAATGCTAATAACAAAAGTGTAAAGAGATGGAAAAATGTTATATTTTTTATGTTACACATAAGAGTCATCATTTCACTTGTAAAAAAATGTTACATATTATCATTATGCATGAATGCATTATTTTAATATGTACATCAGTATATAGATACAATATGAAAGTATAATGTGATAGATATTATATATAGGGACGAGACAATATTTTTTTACCTCGATCTATATCGGTATATTATTTTTCGATTTTTTTTTCAAAATATGAAAATAATAAAAATATAATGCATACTTTTCAAAAGCATATATATATAATATATCTATATATGCCTTACAGTTAAAAATAAAATATTGTAAGTGTATAGGAAAAAGTATAATAATAAATTTTAATAAAAAAAAAAGAGTTGAATATCAATTTACTATATTTTGATATTTTTAATGTTTCTAACCTTTGAAGCAAAGAAAGAAACTATTAAACATCGAATTTCTTTGTATTATACTATATATTACTTATTTATTTATGTTAATTGTGCATTATGGTTAATTTTTTTAACTCCACATTCATTCATGTATGCACGCATATGCACCAGTGGGGTGGCTATTGGCCTCCCAATCCAATGCCTATCGAGCTATAGGCTTATAGGCTAAGAAGCTCCCAGGTTTAAACTCTATACCCCCACACCTAAAGGTTCTTTCCTGGGTCGTATAACAGACGCGACCCAGGGCCCTGAAACCGAGCGCTAACGCTCGACTCAAGGCTGATTATTATATGTAATTATTTTGAAACATATTGGAAAAACAGTTTTAGAAATTGTAAACTGATAAACGGAAATATGCATAATAATTATAATTTATGCTATAATAATGAAGCAACATTTAGCGTGACAACATAATTTATGCTGTATATTCAATATTGTATTGTGATTATATAATGATTATACTATACTACATAGTAGTACATAGCATAATAGTTATTATATTTTCATCATAATTACTGTGTTATTCCAATATAGCATCAATTGTGCTCGATATAGAAATTGTTCAATGAAGCACGAGTTAAGTATTTTATTCTTGCCATGTATGTTGCATCATATAAAGAAAAAACTAAAAAAAAAAACTAGATTTTTTTTTCTTTTTAACCAACTAAAAAGCTAAAAAAAAAAAACTATAACTAATTGAAAAAATAGGGCTTTTACTTTATATGCAAAAGATGAAATATATACCATGATTTAATTATATACTTTATAATTTGTATATATAATGAAAACTTAATCTAAAATTAAAGTTTCTGTATACGCTATGAAGATTTGAAGTAATGAAATTTTAATCCAGTAATTAAATAAAATATGATATGATATTAAAACAAATATTTGAATAATGAACCATAAATCAAATTTACTAGCATATTATACATAAAAATGGCATTCTAGATAATATATAAGCTTTATAACTGAAACTTATAAACATTCCATACATTTCATGCTTAACCAACAGTATAGAAACTAAATATTGATTAAACTTTTCTATGAAATTTAACATGTAAATGAGAGGGTTTTTTTAACACTTTTCTATAACTACATTTTATATAATAATTCTCTCTCTCTCTCTCTCTCTCTCTCTCTCTCTCTCTCTCTCTCTCTCTCTCTCTCTCTCTCTCTCTCTCTCTCTCTCTTATATTTTATATATTCTTCTCATGTTCCTGAGATTTTCTATTTATAAAGACTTATTATTCATTATTTTCTACAATTACCATTATTATAGTCCCCCTCTTTTTACTTTATGTACCTCATGTGTGTGTTAAAAAGAGAATTTTCTACTTTGCAATTTGAGACTGTTGATGTAACATTACCGAAGTAATAATAAAATCTCTTTTGCTTCCATTAAAAAAAAAATCTATTGACAACTAACACTCAAAAAAAAAAAAAAAAAAAAAAAAAATCTTAAAATCCCACATGATAAAAAAAAACTTTAAAAAAAAAAATGCAGAGCATTTGAGGTTTACAAAACCTCTTAGCCACGACAGTACCACTACCGCCCTCTCGTTTTATCTCCTTCCGTTCTAAATTATACTTGTACTGCAAAAATGTAACATAAGGGATACTTTTTTTTTTTTATGTATAATTTTTTAAATGAAAATTTTAAGTTTTATAAAGGTTAATTTTACTATTACTTAACTAAGAAAATAGACTTTAAAGTAAGTGAAATCTACTATACTTGAAAGTATGATGGGAAGGTTTGATATAAATGTCCCATCATCTTCAAATGCCTATCTTATATTCACGCAAACTCATGAAGCTTGTGTGTGCGCGGTACCTTACTCTTATATAATAAAGAGATCTTCCCAATCTGATAAGGTTTTACATTATAGGACGAAAGCGGTAAAGACTGGCTTATTACAGGGGGTGATTTACTCTAAATAGCCCCCACCTCTCCCTTTTTTCTTTCTACTTTTTTGCTACTATTATATAACTTTGCAGCTGGAAATAACATTGAATTGCATGATGATATTGAAATAGAAAAAAAAAACTGATCCTATTTATTAAGATATAAAGTTTCAACTTTTTGATGAAAAAGCTATTCAAAATTTTTATCGGTAAAGTAGGTATAAGTTTTGTTGTATTTATATAAATAACTATAGTTTTGATCTATTATATATGCAGTAGGATATTTTTAATTTAATGATTTGATTTTTTTTTTTTTTTTTTTATTAAAAGTGATTTATGAATCTGGAGAATAATCATGCAGTCATATCAGCGATAATGCCGTTCCTACAAATCTCTAATTTTTCATCGTTTTTTTTTTTTTTTTTTTATATTATTATTATTACGATTATATATTGAATAGAATAGCTATTCATAAAAACATAAATACTTTATAGGTTATTTCGGTTATTAAATGAATTGAATTAAAATTATTATAATTATACCCTGTTATATACCCTGTGATAATTTTATGCCACACACGCACAACTTGCAGCAATATAGTTTTATTTTTTATGCTATTTGATTTTCTAATTTATTTTATTCGTATTAAAATCTTCTTCAAATAACTTTGAAAAGTTTATACAGTTTATAAAGTAAAGTTTACGAAGTTTTATGGAGATATAAGTTTTGTAAGTTTACTGATATTATAAATTGTTTTCATGGAAATTTAACATTCTACGCCATCTATCATAGAACTTGATATTTATAATTGACTGTGAGCGGTATGTGCTGAGCCCTGGCGAGAGTAGCGCAAAACAGTCGGAAAGCGAGGGATAAAAAAACTTTTGAAAATATTCATTATAGTCACTATAGACCGGTTGCACTCATATTTAAGATCTGCCATTTTGTTGGTCAGGAATACATAGACCAGCATAGGAAAAATTTCATTTTTATTTTTTAATAGCAAAAGAAGCTTCAAAGCTCAATCAAAGCCTTATTTCTAGCTTCTAATAAGCTCGAAGAATAAAGAGAAAAATTTATTGAGTGGAATTAATAAACTCTTTTTAGGTGAAAAATTATAGGAAAAATAACGATGTTTCCCCTGTGCTGGGCAATGCATTAGGCACCAGAAACATGGCGACAAAGCGCAACGAAGTACAAGGGGTCTATACAGTATTTCTCATAAAAATTAATTAGTTGTTTATTGCATACATTGCAGGTGCAGTAAAATAGACGTTCAATTAACACCTTAATGAAAATCTGGTCAATACAAATTTTTGTTACGGCATGAAAAGATGTAATTTATGCTGTGCATTTATTTTCTTAAATAAATTATAGTATAATAAATGTTGCTCAATTAGAAAATCTTAGTTATATGCTTTACAATATTTATTAAATATGTAACATTTAAAGTATATGGCATAAATTATGTTGTAATGAATAAATGTTGCTGAATATGAACTATAGCATAATTATTACGTAACAATTTACGTATTTATTTTTATGCGTGTATGGCTTGATAAATCAGAGGGTGAGAGTAACTTAAAACTATCTCCGTGTGCTATGAAAAAGCGTGATTACATATAACTTAACATTAATAAACTACAATTACTACAAATAAATGTACTTATAAGCTTAACGGATCTCGCCAACAACAAATAATTATCAATATAATGCTATAATTAAAGAAATTTTGTATCATATTAATTAGGTAAGTTTTATTATGATAAAACTATTATTTAAGTCAAGTTAAAGGCGTAGAACACTTTGAACAAAAAAGTTGTGTAATAACCTAACAAACCTGAAAATCAACGTTGATTTGGTCAGAGTCATTGATTTCTAATTTATTTTCCATTCACTAAATGGCGCGAGCGGTCATTGACGTCACAGCTCACTTGTTTTACGCGCGCGTGGACCAGGCGAGCTGTGACGTCATTGAACGCTCGTGCCATTTTGTAAATGAAAAATAAATTAGAAATCAATGACTCTGGACAAATCAACGTTGATTTTCAAGTTTGTATAGGATATTACACAACTTTTTTGTTCAAGGTGTTCTACGCCTTTAAGGTTTTTAGGATCTCTCTCTCTCTCTCCTCTCTCTCTCTCTCTCATTTCATATTTTTCAAAATTTCAAGCCAAAATTTTATGACAGCTACCTCTGATACGTATGTATGTTCATGATTTTTATTATTACTATCACAAAAATTAAGACAGCAGATGATAAAAGCTTGAGTGAGAAAATATTTAAGAGCTTATGTAAATGTATAGAACATTTTGTCTTTATTTTTGTTGGACATTATATAAGGATAAAGAAAGATGGTTCATCCACTCAAAAAAAGGGTGCATTAAATTACTTCATCAGTTACGAATCGTAACTTATTGAGATAATAAAATTTGAGTTATTATGAGCATCCAAAATAATGCATTTAATAAAAGTATTAACAACAGCAATATCTAATTTAAGATGTTTTGAGTTGTATTCAGTTTTTTGGGGCTATTTTAATAGGTTAAATTATTGTCAATCATGTGCTAAAATGCATTATTTTAGCTGCTCATTATAACCATTTATACTATAATGTTACAACTAAAAAGTGTTTATCTAAAATAAGGTAGGATTCGTAACTGAAGTAATGCACCCTTTTTTTGAGTGTCAATACTAATTTTTATTGCAATTTTCTGTCATTACTTTTCTCATATTTTAGAAAACCTCAATACAATAACAAAATGTGTATTTTATTATTATATATCAGTTGGCAAGATCGACTAATGACTAATTGACTATGTAATTTTGCATCCTTTATATCATAGTTTTTTTTATCATTCAACAAATTAAGACATATTTTTTTTATTTTGTTTATTACTTTTTTATCATATTAGAATTTATTTTTTATATATTCATATGTTTAGCATTTGCTAAAGAATCTTTGTGCATTGTATATTGACAAGATTTGATTTCAATAATCAAATTTCAATGCAGGTGGTGCTTCCCTCTGGTGAAAATATGAACAACTTCTGACTTGGCAAACCCTATGGCGTCAGAAAAACTATGAAGCAATTATTGTGGTTTCTTCAAAGCTAGCTCGACAAAGAACTGAACATCCTAATTTTGAGTCAGCAAATCTTAATTAGGACATTTATAACAAACTCTTTTCTTGTATTTTTCTTTATCATGCATAGTTTCCTGTTTTGCATAATATATATATATACGCAAAGAAATGACAATTTTTCAAGTCTGGAACGTAAAGAGTATATTATATACTTTATAAACTTTATTAAGGAACCACATCCCTCAGAACCACAAATTATGTGTTAAATAACCAACTAGGATTATAGAAAACCCAATCATTGATAAAATAATAAGAAATATTGAGAATAAGCTTAATAATGTATTCATGATAATCATGAACTTTTAATTTATTCAAAAAATATATGTTTAAAAATAATTCTTGTAAGCGTATAATATTATAATATGGATTAAACAATTACTTACGTAGCGCTGTTAAACATATAATATTAAAAATAAATTTAACATATAATTTTTTCTTATTTATAATTTTAATCCCAAAATCTCATTATTTTAGTCATTATATTATACAAAGCACTATTGCATTGAAAAATTAATAATAAAAGCTATACTATACCTCATATTAGTTGCAATGAACGAACTTTTTTTAAAGAATTTGAAATATAACTAATGCATTTCTTATCAAACAATTAAAAACATTTCGTTGCAAGTGGTCCATTATTACTGCATTAGAATTTAATATTTTAGCTGCGGGGTGACTGACGCAGGGTTTAAATAGACACGCTCTACCTCATTACTTCAACCATCGTCCCTCTAAAACTTGGCACAAAAGCTATATGGCCCAGAGCAAGACTCAAGTGTTAGTTATTGTTCCAGCTAAAATATTCCCCAATATCATTTGTTTGTGACTATAAGAATTCATCGTATACATAATAATCCTTTTATTACACACCCTTTAAAAGAATCCAGTTACTTATACATATTCTTACAAATTATCATAAAAATATGTTCTTGAAAATATGATGAAAAATAAAACCACTTTGTGTATGAAACAATATTAAATATCAGGCATGCAAGTGTAAATTAAATTAGTACAATATTGGATCAAAGCGGCGTTTTGTATTTTATTATTATTATTATTATTTTTATAATTATTATTTTTTTTTACAATAGATGTATGTAACGTTTATGCAGAGTAACAAATAAATGCAGTAATCATACATCTTTCCTCTAAATTTTTCATCCTGAAAGATAGGCAAATTGGTCGGACCAATATGTTCTACAAGTTGCATAACTAACAGATTTCCAGGAGCTGAAGTTAAATCGTATATTTCTTTCTTTCTTTCTTTCTTTCTTTCTTTCTTTCTTTCTTTCTTTCTTTCTTTCTTTCTTTCTTTCTTTCTTTCTTTCTTTCTTTCTTTCTTTCTTTCTTTCTTTCTTTCTTTCTTTCTTTCTTTCTTTCTTTCTTTCTTTCTTTCTTTCTTTCTTTCTTTCTTTCTTTCTTTCTTTCTTTCTTTCTTTCTTTCTTTCTTTCTTTCTTTCTTTCTTTCTTTCTTTCTTTCTTTCTTTCTTTCTTTCTTTCTTTCTTTCTTTCTTTCTTTCTTTCTTTCTTTCTTTCTTTCTTTCTTTCTTTCTTTCTTTCTTTCTTTCTTTCTTTCTTTCTTTCTTTCTTTCTTTCTTTCTTTCTTTCTTTCTTTCTTTCTTTCTTTCTTTCTTTCTTTCTTTCTTTCTTTCTTTCTTTCTTTCTTTCTTTCTTTCTTTCTTTCGCTATTGATATGATGATGCGCAATCAATGTCATATACAAGGATTTTATTTCTCCGATAATAACATATGAATTTTGATAAACAAAAAGAAATTAATGCCGTTTAATTACCCTATCAAATATATCGTGTACTATATTAACGTAAGTAAAAAAATATTTTAAATGTCATAATATGTACAATCATATCTTTGAAATACTCTGATATGCAAGTAAATAATTATAATATATATGTAATCATAATATCCTTACTGTTCATTAGATAAAGTTAATTAACAAATTTAATTAGACAAGTGGATAACATAAACTTTCTATTCATTACTCATTAAAAAATAAGAGTATGTTGATAATAAAAAAAAATGTTTATTATAATTAATCTAAATAAAGTATTACATACATAAAAAATAAATATCAAATGAAAGGATTATATATTTTATATATATATAGTATGTAATATATATATATTACCAAAAATTTTAATTA
This sequence comes from Ecdyonurus torrentis, assembly GCA_949318235.1. Taxonomy (NCBI): domain Eukaryota; kingdom Metazoa; phylum Arthropoda; class Insecta; order Ephemeroptera; family Heptageniidae; genus Ecdyonurus; species Ecdyonurus torrentis. The sequence continues at coordinate 16,880,087 of OX439132.1, read as the reverse complement.
TCATTATATTTTTTTGTTTTATATATTATTATTATAAATAAAAAATATTAATCGCTTTATAAAAGTTTTATAGCAGTATATGAATATTTTCTTTTGACTCATTATTTTAGTTTCATCCCTCATAGCTTGTGTTCCAGGTAATATGGGGAGGGGGTAGGTTGGACATTGAGTTGAAGGGAGGGTTTGGAGAGAGTCTCTCAGAGCTTTTAATACCCTGTGATGTGGCCAGTGGACGTACATTGCAACCCCTTTGAATGTACACGTGACTGCCGCTGTTGTGTATTAATAATAATAATAATCAAAGTTGGAAAATTATAAATACATAAAGGAACAGAGATGGATATTATGATATTTGTAATGAGGAAAAAAAATTATACAAATTTTATTATGATAGATAATGATTTTAAATGTTTTGATTTCTCTTCAATTTTTTTTTAATAGGATTATATTTTATATTTAATTTTTACAACATTATAAAGTACATTAAAAAAATGTAATAGAAAATAATTTTGTTTTATTTTAAAAAAACTAGCAACTGCGCACAAGGGAATTTTGATGTATCATTAAACAACAAAATTATAGAGGCATTCATTAAAAAATATATAAAGACTTTACAGTATTACTTGGATTATCAACATAAATTTTATATTATTTGAATTGAAAAGTATATAAATTTGCAAGTAAAATGAAATAAAATCTTAAACCATTTTATGTAAAAAAAAAAAAATCATTTTTAAGTCAATTTCATTATTATATAAAATGGTATTATATATTTAGCACTTTGAATAGATTTATTGAATTAATTAATTTATCATTTGATTCTATATAGAAGTATGTGTTTAGTATCTACAATATCAACTATATAAGTGGCGTGCATCTTTTATTACATAATATGATAGGATTATAGAATGAGAGAGAGAGAGAGAGACAAAGGGCGAGAGAGAGAGAGAGAGAGAGAGAGAGAGAGAGAGAGAGAGAGAGAGAGAGAGAGAGAGAGAGAGAGAGAGAGAGAGAGAGAGAGAGAGAGAGAGAGAGAGAGAGATTATAGCCTTGTAATTAGGATGATATTCTAATATACATGAGGAATCTGACAGACATAAACGGTGGACATATAGGTATATAAGTTCTATATGTATATATATATACCTTATTGCAATATAGCAAATCACTGCTCTCTCTCTCTCTCTCAATCCCATCAAAGGACAAACAACACAGTGATTTCAAACCCCAGCAAACATTTTCCTTTCTCTCTCTCTCTCTCACTAGTAATACTCGTCCAGTAACAAATGTTATACACTCTATCATTTTCACGTTGTCCCACTAGACCCATACACTCTAATTATGGCTTAATTATTCCATTGAATACTATTGTGGTTATATCTCGACTAACATTGTTGTTAATATATAATGTTGTTACATATATATATATTTTTTAGTTCTATACTGATTTTTTTTATTTCATATGTATATATAAATAAAAGGGTAACGGTAGTAGAAAGAGAGAAAATTTATATATAAGAGACTTTAATTAAATAAGGAGATTCTAAAATGCAATGTTTTTTTTCTGTTACGTATATAAGAGAAAGAAAAAAAAGGGTCATTGCTTACAATTACAGATGTAAACTTTTCTCTTGTGTATTGTAGCCTTTAATATTACTATATTATAGTATTCTAATGTTTTGCTTGAAGATTTTTTTATTTGAAGTAATTTTAAAAGTTTGACATGTTAGAAATAATGTAACCACATTTAAAGCATTACATCGCAGCAACAACAAAAAAATCACGAGAAGGTTTTCTTTGCTCCCCTTGAGTATTTGTAAAATATTAAAGGGCTATTTTATATATACATAGTTTGCTTTATGTATTTTTTTTTTTATTCTATTCCCTCCAAGGCGCTAAATTGTCTATATATACGTATAAAATCAGTTTCTTCTCCTTTTCTGTATACAGTTCTCAGTTGTTATACCAAAATGAAAATTTATGACTCAATTAAAAAAATATATGTAAGTCGAGTATGCTTGTTTTAAACAAAAGATCCAGTAATTTGTGCTGTATGCAAACATAAAAAAAAAAAATCATTATGATAAATAGATAAAGTGAGAAAATATTATTATTTTGTGATAAAAAAAATAATGAAATTTTCTACGAGAAATGTCCTATATATATGATTAAAGAAAATGTTTAAAAATAAGTCATTTTATTTAATATTTCTTTGTTCTTTCTTTTATTGTTTTAGCACAGGATTCTGTATGTATTTATATAGAACTATTTTTTTTATGTTTAATACGAACTTATGTATAGATTCCTTGAAATTAGCACTTGCATTTTGATATATGAATCAATTATGTGGTTTATAAGATATCGATTATAAGATGAAGATGATATAGGATATTGAAATGCCATGGTTTTGTTATAGATGAATACTGATATGAGGATTCCATCGATGCTTTTTACAGCTGGAAGTGGCAGAGCAGAGAAACACAAAATAACCAAAATAAATAAATAATTCATAAGTTTTCTCATATCATATACGTAACTATATCTTATTTATAAATAAGATCAAAAATATATAAAGTAATCCATTGAAGGAGCTCCTTTCACTTTACCACTGGTCAACTTCTGGTTACCTGTTAAAAAATTAGTAAGATCAATGTTTAATGAGTGAGTACTAAAGTGAGCATCTTAAAAAAACTTCAGTTCTAATTGAATTTATTTAAAAGCTATGAAAAAAAATTTGGGTTTAAAATTAATAAAAATAATAGTAATGAAAGCTCTTCTACATAAAAGACAATTTATAAAATCTTGCTTTAATTTTTTTTTAAGACTATTAACTATAGTTGATATAGATATTAATCAATGATCATTATACACATCAGAAGTTACCGCATGTTGTGAAGTCAGTTGATTTTTAGTAAAACTGCTTTCTTGTAATATATTTATAACAAATTTATGTTACTTAATTTTTAATTTGTATAATTAGAGTAACTCTTTATAGAATCCAATCTTATTGATTTATTTATCTTTATTTCATGAAAAAAAAAAGCATTATTATATTAATTAGAGTTTAATAATGTTCATATACATAATATTTCCTTTCTCGCCTTTAACATTTCATAATAAAACATCCGCTTCTTTTCATTATATAATTTCCATATTTTTATGTATTGAAGTGCATGACAATACAGTATACGCACAGATAAAAAGAAGGCACAAGTTAAACCTTAACTAATATGACCCATCCACCGGAAGTTACAGAATCAAATCAACAATCAAGTTTTACGTATACATAAAAAATGAATGAAATTAAATAATTACTATTATATATAATAACACGTAAACATAAAAGTATATGTATGATATGACAGGGTTTTTACAATGCAATGTAATTTGAGAGATCTTTTTAATCACCACCACCGAGTCTAAGTGATTTGATTCGCCCGTTGTACTTTTCTTTTATACCATGTCACGCTGTCGTGAGCGTCAAAGCATCCTATCCATCATGATTTAGCAATAATTTGACATCTCAGAATCAATGTTGGGGGGCTCTTTTGATACCTATACGTATATCATTCGTGTTTGATATACGTATTCTAATCAGCAGCGTACGCATATTTCCTTATATAAATAATGGTTAGTCCTAGACTAATTAAAAATTTGCATATGTTTATAAATAAATATCTAAACTGATTTAAATAATTAGTTTATTACAAGTGAAAAATATTGACTTAATTAATAATGATACTTTTAGGCAAGTAAATCGAATAATTCAGACAAAGATTAACTATTATTTATTATTATTATTTCTTCATAAGAATAACATTGAAGAATTTGAGAGCTAGAATACTGTAATATTATATTGAAAATAAAAAATTCAAATTTTGATTAAGTGCACGTGGTAACTGCTTTATTAAAAATATAAAAAGTTAAAATTTCTAATAAAATTACAATATATAGCTTGTTTCTTATTAATTTTTTAAAAATCATTTCCATATGTTCTCATATAAAAAAAATAGTAATTAATTATGTAAGCTTTTCAAAAAGTTGAGGAAATGAAATATTTTAAAGTTAAATATTATATAGAGGACTATTATTATTATTTCGTCTTATCAATTTTAATGTTTGTTTTCTCGTAAAGAGCGGAAAAGCTTGATAAAAAAAATGTTGGAAAATTTTGTCATTTGTGGTTTTTAAGAATATAATGAGCTGTTCTAAGGACAAGCGTAGCTTTTGCTTACGAAATACTTTACAATCAACATGTTTATCACAGTTAACCATATTTAAATCTTACGAGAGATAATATATAATATATAGCTTTACGAAATAATATATGTAAAAAAAAATATGCATATGGTAAAGAACTTTTTTTCATTTTTTAAATTTTTTATACTCTAAATATTATGACGATAAATGTACATACCAAGGCTGTGGCTACAAATTATATGTGACAGATTCGATTATGCATATTACATAATTTATGTTGGTTAAGTTAAATAAGGCATTTAAAATTATCAAATAATTATATAAGTAATAATAAAGATTATAGAAATTATAATACAACCACACAAACAAAGCTATTATACTGTATTCATAATTTAAAAAGTATTTAAATCATTACCGAATTAATGTAACTGCAACATTATACTTGAACGGCATGTTAACACAAAAAAAAAAAATAGGAAAGTGTCTAAAAAGTAAAAAGTTTTTTCATTGCATTGAATTTTTTTTTCATTATACATGCATTTTTGATAAGTTAAATGTTGTGTTTATTTATTATTTTGAGTGTTAAAACTAAATTATTTGTCATTCACATCACAGATTACAAGTTTCTCTTGAAAATACCTATATACGATTTAAATTTACATAAAATATTTACTCAGCATTATTTAGTAATTATTAACATATAATTATGTATTGAATTTTGTTATACGTTGACCCATAGACTTTTAATTTTTTTTAAAGTGTATTGTGAATTCAAATTATCTATTTACAAAACTACAATCGTACACAATCTACAGTTTATGAATTTATATATTGCTGCATAAATTGTATAAAACTGCTGGAAATAAAATGTGTCAAAAAGTATTGGTTTGTATTTTTGTATACACTTAAAATACCATTTACATACGCAGTGGCGGCCCGTCAAATTGGGCGCCCGGGGGATAAACTCGCGGTGCGCCCTTACCCGTTGAAATAGCATAATCAGGGAAATGGGGCGAAGCCCCCTATTGCGCCGCAGGCGCGATTTTTTAGGGGCCACGCCCCTTTTTGGCATAAAATGCAAAATTAGTATACCTAAAAGAATTTGCTATTACAATTCAAGTACCTCAAATTTAATATTTTTTTACACCGTTTAAGTATAAAATCGAAGAAAAATATTGATATTTTTTTCTTCAATAAAAGAACATTCTAAATTGCTTTTTAAAAATTTATTTACGACATATGCATATATTAAGGTAGCATGTACTTTGAGGTAGGATTGTATTTTTATTTTCTGTATTAAGTATAGAGTATGCATGCTGTACCCAAAATTTAAATTTAAAAAAAAAAAAAAACTGCATGTTGTCACAATACAGAGCGTGAAAGTGTCGCAAAATGCACCTTCCCCAATGCTAATGAATCGAATCTATATTTGAACATTTAAACCCCGATTTTGACCCTTGCTTTTTTTTTTTTTTTTTTTAAGGTGTTTTAAAAATACTTTCCAGGTTGAAAAGTTTGGTTCTAAAAATTGATTTTACGGATTTATCCACAACAAATTTTCGAGTTTTTTTTTGTTTTTTGTTTTTTTCAATTGACCTATGTAAATTTAAATATGCAATTTGCAATAATTTTGCTCTCCGTAAAATAATAATAATCTCTTAAAAATTCGTTTTTAAACTCAAAGTCAATAAAAGTTGATCTGACGCTAAAGTATTTTTGTTCAGAAGTTGTTCAAGTAAAATTTTGCGCATGACGAAGAGCTTGACGTTTTATATATATTCAACTCAAAAAACCTGAGTTACCTGCCGTTCGACCTTTTACGGTATCGCCCAGCCGCCCCCCTTCTCCTCAAATGTGACAATGGGCGATACTTTAGACATGCCCGATTTAAATCGACGGAGGTTTTTTGAGTTGAATATACATATGAAGATAATAATATATCTTTTACTTGCTTAGTTAATTCCCTTAATTTGTGGAAGATTTTATTTGAGCCGAATTTAAGTTACTTTACTAGCTCCACAAATAATTATTTGTGGCGGATAGAAAAATGTTTCTTGGTTCATTAAAAAAATTATTATAAAACAAAAAATTAAAAATTATATAAAAAATTGGGTTTTTAAATCATTTTCATTTTGCATAAAATGTAGACATTAAGTGCATTACTATTTTACAGATTGTGCATTATCAAGCTTCAATTTCATGTTTTTGTTTTTTAGGCTGTTTTATTGTAGTTTTTATAATAATTTATTAGCCACTAATATCTCTCGCCGTGCGCCCTTTTTGCTCCGGCGCCCTTTTTACCCCAGCGCCCGGGGGAAATGTCCCCTCATCCCCCTCTATTGGGCCGCCACTGTACATACGGACTTGGTTAATCAAATATTTTATATAAAAATTTAGTTACCTTTTCCGACCAAAAGAAAAAAAAAACATAAATAAATATTTGATACCTCAAAACATTTCCTTTCTGACCGATGCATTTGTATAGCAATTATAATGTATATAATTATATTTTATCACAAACAAAAAAATTCATTCATAAAAATCAAACCATTTTTTATTTCTCAATAGATGAAGTATATTATATAAAAAAAATCTCATTTAATTTTTATTCAGGTATCATCGGGATAAGATCAAATAAATGAATGAAAGAAAAAAAAGTAAATATAGATAATTATAGAAATATTTATATAATTGAAGTTAATATTTTATGACATTATTATGAAGTTGCATGTCAACTTATTTTATTCTTTCATGCATGAAACACACACCTTAGTTTTTGACCTTTATTTTAAAGTGTCAGAGATGAATGTATTTCGACGTGGTAGCTTCAAAATGCCATCGAAGTTATATTATAGATATTTTAATAACCTTAAAAAAAGTTATTAAGAAAGTAATAAGTTTTTACATATAATTGTAAAGCTCTTCTTTATTTAAATTTAAGACAAATAAATTTATTCTGTAACCGTTAATATGAAATGGAATTTTGTGATGAAATTATCATATATATTTCTTATATATTATGAAGTATAGAAATTAAAATAATTATTTTACTTTTAACTAATATGGGTAATAATTAGCTTGCTTTTAGTGTGCTTAAATGCCAGCTAATGGAAAAAAGTTTATATTTATGGATTTGTCATTTGCCTCTAACACAACGACGTTTGTTTTCATCTTCTTGTTGTCTCTCTCTCTCTCTCTCTCTCTCTCTCTCTCTCTCTCTCTCTCTCTCTCTCTCTCTCTCTCTCTCTCTCCCTCGTATTCTAACGTTGTCGTGTTGCTCATTAGCGACAACCGCGGCCGGAACTGCCGTCAACTTAAAACAACGGACAGGTCTTAAACTTGACCATGCATGCACATACAAATTTTCACATCATATAGAAGAGCAAAGTAAGCAAAACTCAATCCCACGTCTCTCTCTCTCTCTCTCTCTCTCTCTTTCTCTTTCTCTTTCTGTACCACCCCTTAAAGTTTAGATTCATACAAAAGTCTCATAATGACTAGCCAAAGTTATACCGTGTGCTAATTAAATGTAAATCTACGCAGCACTGCTGTATGCATGTATATACGCTTGTAAGTAGTTTTCATCAAAGATCTTACAAAGGAATAAGGGTGACCAAGCAGGATTAATAAACACTAATGCTTTTATATAGAAGCATTTTAGAACTATTTACGCATAGAGAATTCATTACAGAGAATTGTTTCCTTTAAATTTTATTTTATATTATTTTACAATGAGAAAACCTGATATTTATGATAACATGAAGCAAAATCATGATTATGGTATTGGGCGTTTGCATTTTGAAATTTTGTGTTGCTGACTTTATATGTATACGCGTGAAAATAAAACTATAAATAAAATATAATTTCAGCAGTTTATTTTTACACAATTTCTTGTTATTGTATTTAATTTGTGATGCATTTGCATTTACATTGAAAGTTTATACAGGACCTTGTGTATATCTAAGATAGTCATAAAAATATATGAAATCATTATTAATCTAACCGATTAAATATAAAATTACATTCATTTGATCCCATTTGTTATATTACAGATTTTTATAATATGGTTTGAGACATATACTACTAAATTAATCTCTAAATTGCAGTAACCCCAAGATAATCGTTTAAAGCTAAATAATGAAATAAATAATATTGACAGGTGCAACAGCTATTAAGAAAACAATAATATGATATACAAAAAATTACTCCCCCACAATTTCATGGGTTTATTATCGTGCGGTGTCGGTTAGAAAAGGATTCATCACTTAATTTTATAAGTATTAAATAAATGAATGAATCTGAGGTTGACCTCAAGTGCTCTCTCTCTCTCTCTCTCTCTCTCTCTCTCTCTCTCTCTCTCTCTCTCTCTGCAGTTTTGATGGAACATTTTAGTGAGTTGAGTGAAAGAGAGAGAGAGAGAGAGAGAGAGATAGATAGAGAGAGAGAAAACCAAAACCATGAAACAGCTGGTTTCACTAACTAAAACGTCCGGTAGACACCATAAGTGCGAGTGTTATATGTGCGTGGTATGTCGTCAGTGGTTTGGCTTTTATACTCCCTCTTCGAATGTGGTCAACTTCAATATTATATGTACGGGTAATGGTGGTGAGAAACGTTACCGGTAAGTGCGGGTGTATCGTCCGTCACCGCGACACTCTCAATTCTCGCGGTATATATATATTCGCTCTTATAAATATTCACTACCCTATACCCTATATATAATATATATGTTTGTGTGTGTAATGTATGTATATACATATATATATGTATGTATACTAGCTTCTATAAGTCTTTATTTTCTTTTTCCATAATGTTTTTAGTTGTGGTCAACCTCTACACCACATCATATTCATGCATTCTATGATATGCAACAAGAGTCAGTGGTTTATTTTTTAACTTTTAAAAAAATAATAAACCAAAAGACAGTGGTGAATAGTGCCGCGTGCCGAAGTGCACAAAACCGCACAGCACAGCAGTATAATATATAGCAACGACTAAAAGCAAAAGCGTCACACTCTCAGTCAATGAGCTATACAATAGTTAGTGGTGGTTAAACAGACAGACAGATATAGTAATGCACACAAAACCACCCACAAAAGCGAATCTCTTACCCGCAAATTCTTTTTATATTTAAAAAAAAAAATAAAATGCCTTTATATAACCGTGACATTCATTTTTTTTTCCTTCTTTCTTTTTTTAATTTTGTGGCTTGAAATATTTTATACTGTATTTTTAAATGTAAAATATATTTAAATTGATTTTTATATAATATTATTCAGTGGTTTTACAATCATTTAACTTTCAATTTATATTTAATTCCATCATGTATATATTATATATTATAGCTTTTATATTTACTTTATATACTTATTTGTATATAATAATATTATATAACAGTGAATTAAAATTTAAAAATTAGAATAATTTAAAATGTTGCTTATTATTGTTATTTTTGATTAATGAATATTATTACTTGAATGAAAAGGTTGCCATAGTACATTTGTGGCTAAAAACTGTTTCCTTTGTTAGTACGCACTTGTGGCCTCAACATCACTACTAAAATCTAACCGAAGAACTTGTAGCGATTTTCCGGAATAACGACGATAAACTATTTGAGAAACCTTGATATTGTTATTTGCAAACTAATCACACAGTAGCATTACATTTTTATTAATTAAAATTAATTAAAATGTCTCTGGTCCTATGTATACGTTGCTATTGGTCAATAATTTTGATCAATCCATATGGTTTTCTTTGTAACGTTGTCAAAGAGAAAAATTTTAATGACTGCAATTCACTGCTGTGTTATTAAAAGAGACAGTATAAATGTAGGGATAACAATGAGCGTGTAAAATATTTATTTTTTGTTTATATCTATGGGTGAAATATGTGGAATTATAGTACTTCCAAAATGCTTTAAACAATTAACGGAAAATAATGTACGATAAATATAAAAATTATTAGATATTAACATTATTCATAGTGTTTGTAGAGTATAGCTTATATAAAAGAATGGCATATATGAAAAAATGAATGAAATACTATAATAAAGAAATTTTTAGTGTGCTTAGAATGTTTTTACATAAGGCATCGTCTTTAGGATACCTTGATTAAACGCAAAGAGTATTCATAAATGCAAGACGCTCATTAGAAATTTTTCATTATTATTGATTATTGCAAGCGTATAGTGATTATATTCGTTTTTATATACGAAAACATTGAGAAAGCTTTATTTTATCACTATACGTTTGAGAATGAAAATAAAAAATCAATGCAGAGTGGCAAAATTCTAAGAAAACGAAATTTAAAAATAAGAGTGAATTAATATTTCATAAATATACTTGTTATATAATTAAATTTTTCTCCAAAAAAAATTACAATATTTATTTTATTTATCGATGTTGGGATGCAGAAATGCGACCGATGAGAAAAATCATGAGGTTTTTACTCATGATTTTTCTCATCGGTCGCATTTCTGCATCCCAACATCGTTATATTCCTTAAATATTTTTATATGTCATAAATACGTATTACAGTATATAAAATATATGCACACAAAGTAAAAATAATTGAAGCTTTTATTTTATTTTGATTTACAATAATTAATGACTTGTATTAAATATGTTTAATTGTTTTAAACTTTTATATATAGTTTACCAAGTTGTTGTCTCAATGCTATACGAATTTGATCACTACGTGTGCAGCAATTAAAACTGATAATTAAGTCTGATACAAGTCATAAATTAAAGTTTAAAATTAAATTAAAACAAAAATCAAAATGTTATAGCCTAAATCAGCTTAAAGTTCGTGCACGAAAAATATTTTCCGAGGTCGTGCAAGCTAAAAAGAAAATCACCTCTATATTTGAAATATATTTCTGGAATTCCGTAAATTTAATACTCCGTACTATGCTTTCCTGAATTAAATTGAAATATTATTCATAATCCTTTCACATTTCCTTTTATACCAAGTAGTTAAAGTTGGAAATTTTGAATACCATCATGGCACATTCCATTAAAAAAATATATATAATTTTGAAAAAAAAAATGTATTTTTTTTTCATTCATAGAATAAGGATAATAAATTTTCTAAGTATAAATTTAAGCGTTCAAAACATTTAGATCAGTTAAATGATTCGAAACTATTTTTACTTCCTGATAACGTTAACTTTTTTTGTTCTTAATGATTTACACAAGATTCTACGAACTTTATGACGTCACAGGAGAGTTTATGTTTATAAATAGTTTACCTCTATGTTTATAATTTCATAATACATGCATGTCAAGTAATAAATCAAATTTCAATACCTATAATTATTTTTTAATATCAAGGTCATTGTTTTGTTTTAAAAAAAATTATAGACTTGTTTATAGTGTGTAAATGTACTGTAACTTGTTGGATAAAAAAAAACTAATTTTTTTCCTGCTGCAACAAGTGGTATTACCAAAACTATTTTTATTATAAACACTTATACGTAGATTTACGTAATAGTAAGTGAAGATAATTTTTTTTCTACTTCATTGTTTTGCTATTTTGAATTATGTTTACGCGTTAATGATGGAGATTTTCAAGAGATGAGAGAGAGAGAGAGAGAGAGAGAGAGAGAGAGAGAGAGAAGCGATGTTAGGAGTGTCAAAAAAGACAAAGAGGAGAGGAGAGAAAAGTTAAGTATCCTGTAGGCTATGCAAACCTTTGAGCAGCAGAGTAATGCGTTACATACCTTACAGGCGCTTTTCAAAAATTTCAGCTTTATTTTATCTTTTTGGAAATATTGATTATATTTTGATGATTTCTAGTACTAATTCTGATATTGATAATATTTATACCAATTAGATCATAATATTTATTAATGATTTTAAAAATAATTTTAAAAATGATATGAAAATTAGGGGATTTTGAATTTTTTCCCCAAACATACCCTAAATATAAATGTTATATGATTTTTGAAATAACCTCCTTTCCCCTTGATAGTAATGAAGATACAAATGACATATTGAAGTCTCATCATAGAAAATCATTACGTAGCAATAATTTGCGATAGTTATTATTGCAACGAGAGTGAACGTCAGGTGTCAAAACCACGTGCTCAAGTGGTACTGTGGATAGACATGAGACAGGACCGCCCTCGGAGTATGGGCACGCCTCTTTAATAGCCACATGATATCAAATGGGCGGTGCTTTGTTTCACTACGATTGAGAATTTCAAGTTTTTTTTAAAAAAAATAATAATATACATATAATTTTATATATTTTATATTTTCAACTTACAAGTAATATGCCTTTAAGGTCTAAAATATTATTATTTTATTTAAAGATTTGAATGAAAAATATTTTATATAAAGACGATGTAAATTATACGCATGCGCACCAATAGGCTTTTTTATCTTCCTCATCAGCAACATCATTAGAGTTGTTATGGCGAGTTGTATATATATATATATATATATTTATATGTATATAAAACTATATAGAGGGAGGAAAAGAGAGGGGGATAAAAGGTAGGAAAAAGAGGGAGGAGGATATTATATTTTGGTAGGAGGAGGGATTTTGAGTCATATGTTGAAAACCGCAACATACAACATTTCTGGTAGCTAAACCATTCGGTGCGAGACACTCAAAGCGATCAGATTAAGACGAAAAACAAAGTAATCATAATATAGTGAGTGAGAGTGGATTTATCATTTCTTCTTTATAGTAAGTTTTTTTTTCTTAATATTTTTAATAGGTATCAAGATACCTAAATGCATTTGCCGGCTACTAGGGCAGCTAGCGTAGTGTCCGATACAGGTGCAAGCCTAGCGGACCTTAAAATGTCAACATCAGCTGAAACAACAACAACAACAAATTCCTCAGGAGGAGGTTCTAATACAAGTAATGGAGGTAGTGAATTATGGTGGACTGAACGAATGTTATGTGAAGTGCAATCTGAACACCCTGGTGAACTTGTTAAAACTGGATCTCCTTATTTTTTATGTTCAGCATTACCTCCACATTGGAGATCTAATAAAACATTACCAGTTGCATTTAAGGTGGTTGCTTTAGGTGATGTATTAGATGGTACTGTTGTAACTGTACGTGCTGGTAATGATGAGAATTACTGTGCGGAATTAAGAAATTGTTCTGCAGTTATGAAGAATCAAGTTGCAAAATTCAATGACTTAAGATTTGTTGGCAGAAGTGGAAGAGGTGAGTGATATAAAATACATTCATTACGTAATCAATTATATTCCCAATATAGTGGGAGTTTATATATTAAATAAGTTCTTAAATTTCAGTTTAATCAAGAAATTTCTTACTATGACCACAAATTTGAATGAAAGTTGTTTTATATATAAAACGACTATAGCACTCTAATTAAAAGTATATAATGTTGCACACACAAATTATGTCCTATATATATAGCATTACAATTTACCACAAAAATTAAAAAAGTTGCAACTTTATTAAAAGCAACTAGTTCACTCTTCAAACTATATAAGCATAGTACTATCAGTAAAAATTAGATTTTTGCAATGTTCAATGTTGCATTTCAAATGCGATAAGTAAGTACAGTATGGTTTAATGCATGAGATACAGCATGCTTATATAGATATTAATACGTAATGCTCTGTGACAAACTGTCAACCCTGAAATTTAAACCACAATATCACTTAATTAAACATCTGATTAAGACTTAAATTAGTGAAGTTAACAGCTGGAGACAGTAGAAACTTTTTTATGATAAAATGTCTCTACATTGTCTATAAGTTCAATTTTGTCATTGACTGATAAAAAAAAGTTGCAACCTGTAACCCTGTTACGTGAAATCATATATTACTCTGGCAAAATAATACAACAGAACTGTCTTCGTCTATAAATTTTGATAAAACAAAAAACAAAAATAAATATATAAATAAAGTCATCATGCTTTAATATAATATAACCATGACTTCCAAAATTCTAACTAATAAAGTTGTATGATCTAATTGACGATTTTTTTTTTTTTTTTTTTTTTTTTTTATGAAAACACAAATTGCAATTGCCTGTGAGAGAGTTATCATAAAGAGAGGAAGAGAAAAGGTTACATACACAAACTCTGGCAATCGTAACATAACATAACATTACATTCAGTATAGAGAGAGAGAGAGAGAGAGAGAGAGAGAGAGAGAGAGAGAGAGAGAGAGAGAGAGAGAGAGAGAGAGAGGGCAAGCTGTTCATTAATAATGATCTCCAATTGCACGATACGCGACCACATTCGCATCCCTATGTCTATTTGTCACACAGAACTGTACTACCACCCTCTCAGTGTATATGTACTGTATGTATGTATGTACCACCCTCTATAACTATGCCAGCCAGCCGTACAATATGTGTGTCTATATGTGTGCCTCTCTCTCTCTCTCTCTCTCTCTCTCTCTCTCTCTCTCTCTCTCTCTCTCTCTCTCTCTCTCTCTCTCTCTCTCAAAGCACGCGTATATATATATATATATATATATATATATATACATATGGAAGTTAATACTAACCCTCTTCTCTCCTCTTGCAACACAAAACTAATAAATTTATTTTAATGACCATTGCACTGTTTTTTTATTTCAATTTTAAAATAAATATTTAATTACTTACAAATGTAAGTCCTATAAGTGTTCTAGATTTGTTATACTTCGATTTTGGAAAACATTTATTCTATAAATAGTACAGCTATGCAAGACCACGTTATAAGGACATATAAAAGCACATATAAAATTTTAAATCAAGGAAATCAGCGAGTATACAACAAAACAGCAAATGCATTTATTTCATCACTATATTCTGTATAAGCAATTGCAAGAGCAATAATATATAAGTTGTAGTAATTAATGTAATTTGGATTGTATTCAGAGAGACTATAGAGAGAGAGAGAGACTAGAGGAGAGAGAGAGAGAGAGAGAGAGAGAGAGAGAGAGAGAGAGAGAGAGAGAGAGAGAGAGAGAGAGAGAGAGAGAGAGAGAGAGAGAGAGAGAGAGAGACTCCAAGAGCAAATTGCAGCATACAGAGACAAATCTCAGATGTAGCATGACCAAAGATGAGCGTATACAGAAGTTTTCTGTTAAACCCATATGAGCTGAATTTTATTTATTGCTCATGAAAAACATTTTCACAATTTCCTCTTATATGCAAAATAATAATAATAATAAAAAAAATAAATAAATAACGTAATCTTTTATAGAAACGTTTATATAACTTCAAAATTATTTAGCACCTTCAGCATAAGACATATAAAAGAAATGCGAGACAAAATTGTTAAATTTAAAACTATAGTAAATAAATTTTAAAAACTTCAACTTACAAAAAAAAAGAAATTAAAAAAAAAAAAAAAAAAAAAAAAAATCAACTGTAATTTGATACATTATATTTTATACATAAAAATTAAATTATAATATAAATTGTTTTTTAATTGACTTAAAATTTATTACTCATGATTTTCAATATTATAATTATTATTAATTGCAATATATATACTGTATATGTTATTATTAATAAAAACATATTATTATACTATATAGAATATGATGATATATTTTGTTATTATAATAAACAATAATACATGTATCGCGCGGGTTAAAATAATAATTAGATTTGTTATAAAACCTCATGTAGAAAATCTAATTTCAATTGGCGTGATTACAATATATATATATATATATATATAATTGTACTGGTCAATAATTTTTTTTAAATGCATATTATATATAAAATATATGAGCACGCACACATATTATATACAGAAAATAATAATAATATATATTTGAAATTTTGATACAATATTCTTCTTTACTTAGTCAATTTATCAGTCCATTATATTTCTAATAAATTATAAATTAACTTAATATTTTATACATTAAAATTGGGGTATAAAATCATACAGTGATATAATAAATTTTCATTCCGATGAAAGTTAATAATTATTATGCATTAGTATGTATTTTTATTATTATTTAAAAAAAAATAGAAATTGAAATATAGTAATATTTAATGAGACAATTTTTCAATGTAAAGATTTGAGTTTAATTTGTTGTATTAAATTCACAATGTCTAATAATATAATAAAAATATACAATTCTTTTCCTTTAAAAGAGGGTAATGAAGAAGAAGAAAAAAGGGGTACAATAATGTAATAGACTTACGTTAAAAATAATTATATATAATATTAATCAGTTTTTAATAAAAAAATTCGTGATAATAAAATTTGTTACATTGTTTCATATATGTTCCAAAGTTATATATGGGGATAGTATAACAATATAAATATATAGTTCTACAAAATGATGATTGTATGGAAATCATTTATATATACATATATACATCGTATAACAAATCTCATAATATAGTACAGGATGTTGTACCAGCTAGTGTATATGTATTTTACATATATATATATATATATATATAAATATATATATATATATATATGTACATAGATTTTGGTACATATCATTGAGAGAGGGTTGATGGACGTGTCTATGTTAGTGCGTTTTGTTTCCTAGTTCCATCGATCAACAACTTTGAAACATTACAAAACCAACCCAATAATTCTCTCTCTCTCTATCTCTCTCTTTCTCTCTCTATACTAAACTACCCCCTAAATATACTATATTCATATCCCTATATTTGTAGTGATTTCTCACCCTCCAAACCTCACCCTTGTTCGTGCATCCCTTGTGATTCAACGTGCATTTTATAATATTGATGCACTTTCGTAATCATGTCTATTTATCCTATGTGTTATTTATTATATATATATATATATGTAATTCAACCCTTATCGGAAATAATCTCTTACATTTTTAATTAATTTCATTATTTTTTTTTTATCTGTATACAGAATAATATAATACAAATCATTACATTTTTATTTGTTAATAATTTAATACCATAATTTTTCATATTATATCACAATATCATGAATTTTTTTTTAGAATTATTTATTATTATTTTTTGTATATAAATATTATTTTATGTATTATTGATTTTACAGAATTATTTAAAAAATGCATTTATAAATATTTTACATCTGATTATTTTTTCATTTATGTTAGAATTGAAATAATATTATTTTATAAATATTTATTTTAAAAATTAAATAATATATATATATTTTTTTAATGTTGTTGTTATTATTATTGATTTTTTAATTTATTAATATAATTTATTTAGGTTTAAACAAATAATTAAACATTTCATAAATATGCATGCATTATAGTGATTAATTAATTTTCTATAAAAATAAAAACCACATTTAAGAGGTCTTTATAATATATTTAAAAATTTACTGTCATATACTATTTCTGTATAGTTTCTCTGTATATTTTACAATAATATCAGCACATTATATAATGACATTTTGAAATAAATGTCCGTCAAAATAATCTGAACTTTAAAATGTTTATTTATTTGCAGAGAAAATAAACATAGAGAGAGAGAGAGAGAGAGAGAGAGAGAGAGAGAGAGAGAGAGAGAGAGAGAGAGAGAGGAGAGATGTCCATTATAATATCATGGGAATGAGAATTTGATGGTAATATAAAACGGATATCGAATGTGTAATGGTTTGGTCACTGTGATTTGTGAGTATTGAACACTACAACCAATGAATTTACGTTTATATATTACAAGCAAAATCATTACTAAAAGAGGTATCCTATGTTTTTCAATAGTAATTATTATTATTAACTTAAAATAATTAACGTTTTATTTAGAAACACATTAAATATTAATAATCTTTTAATGGTGGGTACTTTATATATAAAATAATATGGTTCTCGTATGTATATTAGCATACTGATAAATCTAAATAAAAGAGATATCAAAGTCACAGATACATTAAAAGGTAATAAAAAAAAACTATATATTATTTTAATTGTTGATATATATATATGTGTGTATTTGAGATTATATTTATATTGACAGTATATTTAAGTGCTTCTGGCTTTTTTTTTTTTTTTTTTTTTATTTTTTTGATATGCGTGAAAATTTTCACGGTGTATTTAGTATACGATTGTGGCGGTGTGGTAACCCTGTATCTACCGAGAGAAGTGACCGCTTTCGCGCTCACTCACTCGCGTTCTCCACATTTTATAACCCGAATTGATAGACAACAATAATAAAATTTAATTAACTCCCTTCAATACTCAAACAAACAAACAAAAAAAGATTTTACTTTTAAATATTTAATATGAAGAGAATTGTAGCAATTGAAGTGTTTATAAACAATATATTATTATATTTTCATATTTTGCTTTTATTTTTTATTGATAATATTTATTTTATTAGTTATATATCATTTCAATCCTATAACTCTCATTCTTATTCTTCTTTGTTCTTAAAGTATATAAATATTGGGTTCAAATATCTTACTATTGTTTGATTCTGTTGCGAATTTTATTTTTACACAAAATTAACAAAATTTATTTTTATAAAATTAAATTATTACAGAAAACATTAAATATGCATTAGCTAGTATAACTTTTAATAAACTCATTATATTGAATAATATAAATATTTTTTCTAAAATATTCTTTGCTAAAACATAAAAGAGAAAAAATAAAATTACGGAGTTTCTCGTAAAATTACAATTAATTCACAGCGTTACGTAAAATTTTTGCACAAACATCTTAACTTTAAAATCTGCATCACGAGAACAAAATGTATAACTATTGAATACAGAATGACGAATCAACTTTTTTTTATTATTATTATTATATAATATATTGTATACGTAGTTTGTTCTATAGCGAACCTGAATGGAGTTTTTTTTTTCGTATTAAGTTTAAGTACAATTAATAAATTTTAATATAAAATAAAACATTGAATGAGAAAAATTAAGAAAATGGAATCATTCATTTGTAAATTTTGATACGCGCATATGCAAAAAAAAAAAAAAAAAAAAAAAAACTAAAATGTTTATATTTATACAAAATTTGAACCAATTCTTCCGTGCAAGCTTAGATGGTTTTAAATAAATAGTAAAAAAAAAAGAAGAAGAAAAAAAGATTAAGTTATTTCATTTATCATGGTCAATTCAAATTGAATGTGGCACCAAGTAGGCTGTATCTTAATTACGTGTGTCTGAACCATTCAACTTATCAAGTCATTCAGCGTACTTTGAATTGATTCATCCATGCATATAGTTCAATTGTGATCGATGTTTGTGATTTTTTATTATTGATTTCTAACAAAAACGTATAACTTTTTTTTCTTCTTCTAATGCTTTTTTTTAATTGATTTATATATATTTCTGATGTTTCATTGCTCCCTCGATCGTTTAAAAATAGAGAAAATATTTTTGGCAAAAACAGCATTTTAGAAAGTTATGTACGAGTATATGGTATAAAAATTTAGTATAGAGAAAAAAACAACAAGAAAATGGATTTTTTATTATTATTTTTTAATTTACATGCATTCCATTGTTCTTAATATGTATTAGTGTTTTCTATAAGAAAAGCATTCACACATTTATATATTTGTTGTAACTTTGCGCAGCAAAATAATTATTCCCATTTAAAGCAATGCTATATTTAACAATTTGCTGCACAAAGTTATAGAACAAAAATAAATTAATATCATGTGAATGCAACTTATGACTCTTATCTTGATCCCTTTGCTTTAAATGTGAACGTGTTATATTATACGTTTAGATTCAGATAGATTTTTTTAAAATTTGGAAACTCTAAAAAATCAAAAATAATAATACAAGCGTGTAGCGAGTAATTTAAAGTACAAAAATATACCTTTTTAAGCATTTATTTTTAGATCTTATACAAAAGTAGCTACTTAGTGTAATTGCATCAATATAATAGACGTGTTAAAATATTGCCAATGATAGACAGTATAAAACATAGCTTCGCAGTGGCAGTGACCGCGTACACGAAACAACCTCGTAAAATACAAGATCTTTTTTTTTTTTTTTTTTTTTTTTTTGAAGAAAAGAAAAAAATTGGAATCCCGTGCCCGTGACTTTTCTTATTTCATATATAAATCCGCATTCAAGCATAAAGATTTGTGTTTTATATTATAACAACAATTACATCTTACGTATCTATAAAAGTACTTTTCATTCACAATTTTTGCACATTTCGGATATTACAATAAAAATAAGAATCTTTTATATTATAGATTTATAATACGAAAAGAGAGAGAGAGAATAAAGTTATAACCTTACGTATATATTTTATATTATATAAGATTTGGAACCATGCTGAGAGGCCGTGTAATAATAAAGAATTGAGTTACATCTTTATGTATATATTTAAAAAAAAAAAAAAAAAAAAAAGTTACCCCGCGTAGAGACCGGAAATGAAAATACACTGAAGTAGATTTCAATTCAAATTTTTAAATAAATACATACAAAATGTCAAATAATATGACAAGTTAATTCTTTTGATTATAGTTATTGGGCATGCAAAATTTAAAATTTCTTTATTACATATTCATTTCTTTCACCCTACAGTCGTCACACAATTAAAATGCATTAGCTTTGTTATTGCCTCAAAATGAGACAATGTAGAAACGATTGCCATTAAAATATATATGATATGCATGTATGCAAATAAAAACGGAAAAATACAAAATTATGACTTATAATTGACACGTCTCTTAAATTTACATATGTAATTCAAATACTTTTACCATCGAATACTGAACAGTTAATAACAAAATTATTTTTAGGACTGAATTTACGCAATATAAAGGAAACATTGAAACATTAATTTCAAATTAGTAAATTTCTAGACTCCTTACCAAATTCTTTAATCATTGCTTGTCTTATGATTTTTTTCCTCCAAACTTGATCACTTCGCAAAACTGAATATATATATATATATATATATATATATATATATATATATATATATATATATATATATATATATATATATATATATATAATGCAAGATATGAATTTAAAAAAATTTCTGGTGTTAGTAACTATATAAATAATGGTTTTCGTAAACCCTATTCTCTGCTCCTAAAATTCCGATCAACTTTGTTTATTGAAATGGAATGCGCATTTTTTGGTGCAATTACTTGGGTTTACGAACAACACTTGATTCCAAGAAATTGCGTTAAAATTATATCAACTGCATCACAAATTTAAAAAAAAATTAAAGTATCAAAAATAAATAATGCAATATGTAATACAAGAAACATAAATATAGTTCATAGACGTTTATTATATTATTTTTTAAATACTTTGTATAGCTTAATTTTCAACAAGGTTTGGACTTCTTTATTATCATAATTTATTACACTTATAAGTACTTTTATTTCATGTACAATTTTATAGCTTTTATATTATACCATACACTCGTATATGACAAAAAGCTTATGTATTTTGTCCATGGGAGAAATTATGTTTTGTTTCACGTTATATATTTCCTTCCTTTTTTTTTCTAGCTTATCTTATTATGAATATGAAATTAACGGAAAATACCCCAGACTATTATATCGTGTGTTGTTGTTTTTTAATTATTTTTTTTGTAGAAAGAAAACTTAAGAGAAAATGTGTACTTATTTATTTCTAATCTTTTTAATTGCAAACTAGTTTCATTCATTATTCAAGTCAATGTTGCTTTTTCTAAATGACATAATATATCAGATTTAAAAATATTTAGAAATATAAATAAGAAGAGGTTCACCCGGAGTAATATTTGCACTATATTGAAAGGAAATTTAATTGTTAAAATGGAATGAAATTTATTTTTAAGAACAGGCCATATAAGAGTATTTTAAAGTATGGTAATGGTCTACGATGCGCAGCAACACCTCCAGATCTGTGACAAAATGCTTTACACGCATCTGATCTTCGGTGGACACTATATACCTTATGGCAATTTACCACACAGTGGTATCCAACAAAGACCAGATACATTCATCACGGACCTATTTTCGCTGAGGTGGTGATCACAGTAAACCATTACCGTAAATATATCATACTCTGTGTATAGGTTTTCTGAAATAAACTTTAAAATGCACTCTACTTAAAATGGAAAAGATTCTGCTGAATATATATTTGTCACGAACAAAAAGTGAAACTATAATTTTTTTATTTGATAAAAATTCCAGTAAAAGTACATTTTATAGTAATGTAGTTGCAGTATTGAATTTTTCATTGTTGTTGGTGATAAAAGGTGCCCTTCTAAACTTCTAAGTGATTGATTAAATAAGCTATAGTTTTAATCAAATAAAAAAAGCAAATCAATTTTTAAGCTATCATATTCATGTTTAATGTGTTTTGTTTTTCCATGTATCACAACTATCAATATTAAATGTTTTGTTTGATAAATTAAGCAATTTTAACGGGTTTTTCATAATAAACCCATTGATATCACCGTTTTTAAAGCAATTAAATATATGATTAAGTATTCGAAGAAGGTATACCCATTCTTTTTTATGTATATAGTATATATCTTTTAATTTTATACTAGAACTAAAATTTTAACTCCTCTTGTACATTGTGGCATAAAAAGCTATTGAATACTTGTGAATTACATAATAAAAAGCACTATAAATAAAAGTAAAATATTATTGCATGCAGAAAAAGAAGTCAATTGACATTCCTAAGTTAAAAAATTAAACGTTACAAACGTAAAATATCCATTAGTAACATATAACTTAGGCATAAAACATTTTTAGTGCCAATTAAACAAGTATATCAGTTGAATTAAAGAAGTAATAAAATTTGTAAAGTACTTTTCTCCTATGTATAGCAACTATGTAAGTAAAATGTTGTACATATTGAAGTATGATTTACAACTTTACACAATTTTAATGTAGCAATGAAACTAATTAATGGTCCATTAAAACACATATATGAAATTTTATTTATTTTGAATAAAAAATTTATAAAATAAGTATAGACAAAAATACAACATTACACGTGCATAAAAGTTAATGTATTTTTAATTAAATGCATTCTTTTTATTATTTTGTAACATTAAAAATGTTTAATGCAAATATAATATTGAAATATGACAATTTTTATAAAAAGAAACTGGTTTAAAAATGTTGAAAATATTGCAGTGTAAATTACTCGTACAATGAAATATCCTATAAAACTATTGTAGGTAATATGTATATTACAGTTATTGGGTTAGGTTTTTAAAAGAAACTAAATTTTATGCATTATAGATTTAAAAGAAAGAAAAAATTAAATGTAATGCGTGTGCATAATTATATCAGGTCTATATATAATGTTAGATTTTATGGAAGAAGTATATGATTAATTTTAATATATTTTATGTTTTGTGAGTGAGTGTGTAAATATTGAAACAAAATAAACGTTTAACAAATAATAATTTAATATTATATATATATAACAAAAGTCTTGAATATAGAGAGAATGAAATTTACACAAAGCTTAACTTGAGAGAGAGAGAGAGAGAGAGAGAGAGAGAGAGAGAGAGAGAGAGAGAGAGAGACGACCCTCTTTTGAACATCATGAGAGTGTGTCCACCCCTAGGACTTTCTCTCTCTCTCTCTCTCTCTCCTTGTCTGTCTTTTTGCGGTTCCAGAGACTGCAGTAGCATCATCAAAAACGACTCGGACACACGACAAAAGCTAGTATCCACCTTTTTGTTTGCTCTTTAGCTTTTCATTATAATATATAACAAACTCCACTATAAACAAATCGATTTTTTCTCATCAACTAATATTATAAGCTTCTTTTATGTCATATTATTTAAAAACGCTATATAGAAATATATAAAATTATTTATCTTATTTCTTTCAATATATAATTATAATTACATATTATTGAATGACAATGAATGACTATACCTATAGGGCATGCGTGATAATATATTTATTATAGAAGAGACAATTTTATCTTGTTTTTTACATTTTTAACACATTAAGTAAAAAAAAATATATATAGAACACTAAAAACACGTGGAACGGTTATTATATATAAAATTGTCTTATATTTATATACCCTGCGGTTTTTTGATATAATATAAATATGGTATAGAATGACAACAATAAAATTTTATTTAGAGAAAAAATGTCACCAATTTTTTTTTCCATCTAGTTGTATCACTTAAAATTTCTTTTTAATATAGTCTAACGAAAAGAGGAACTGAGAAAAATATAATTTATATAATAATAGGAAGTATTACATATATTTTTGAACTTTTTTTATGAGGAAACATTACTGGATAAATTTTAATCCCCCTTATATGCAAGCAAAAGTCCACAATTTACTTCATAACATGTCTGTCCACAGTAGTTACATTTTATTTATGATTTTCAATGACGTTATATTTTGAAGCTCATAAATAAATAAATATTCGTCTTTTTTCAACCATCGGGCGAGGTTAGGCCTGACAAATGTTTGGCTCACTCATAACCTTACTAGAATCACCAGAACTGCTACAGAATTTTATATTATTATAAATATAATATTTAATTATAATTTGTATATTAAAATATAAGCATGCAGGCTATCAAATGATCTATAACTATAAGAGAAGTAAAAAGACAGTTGGCACCATGACACGCGGCGAAAAAAAAAAACATTGATGCTTACACTTGAAGTTAGATATAAAATCCCTAAACGTAAGATCTAATTTGATATATAAAAACACAAAGAAATCGACTTAATAAGCTTTAATTTCAAAGTAAATAAAGTTGTCTATATCGGTTGAACAGTTTTTACACCATGCAATGGCATAGAACTATTAAGTTTCGCGCGACGTTTGTCATTTTATTTTTTTATATTAAATAGAGTGACACGCAAAGACACGCAACTTTGTGATAGGAAAAAAAAGTAAAAATTTTAACCTTTTTTTCATGCATTGAATTTAATTCTTCCTCCTTTGATATGTGGAAGAAAAAATAATAATATACGCATATGATATTTTATGCGTCACCGACTTTAATTTAAATATTATTTGTATTATTTTTTCAACTCCAAAAAAATAAACCTTTATCTGTCCTCTAGGAATTTGTGAAATGTTGCGTTAATTCTAGTTGTTCTATAAATAAAAATCTTCCAATAGAAACATACTGTTACTTGTGGTTATTTATCGAAATACTTTTCCTCATATATGTGAAATGTCGATGACGCGAAAAAAAAAATACATATTACATTTTTTTGTATTACTATGTAATATATCAGAACAGTTTAAAACAAAATTTAAAACTTAATTGCTTTTTTCGAAATATATATAAATTGACTAATTTATATCAAATTATATTTTTATTATTGACCGACTTAAATCGATATTTTATAATTTTTAAACAAAAAAATTGTCAATCATTATTAAGTCCAGCATGAATGCGTGTAAAAAAATAACACGTGTATAGTCATTAAAAAAATCAAGAGCAATTTTAAAATTTAAGAGGTAATATATATATATATATATGTGTGTGTGTGTGTGTGTGTGTGTGTGTGTGTGTGTGTGTGTGTGTGTGTGTGTGTGTGTGTGTGTTTGGTTTGCGTATAATATACAGTAATTTTAAAAAACCTGGTGCAATGAACACAGATTATTTAAATTGAATTGTGAGAATGCTATTGATTAAAGTAAAAATAATAATTAATATAATATAGTGCTAGAGAACATTTATACCTTTTTATTGTCCTATTTTTAATTCTATAACTTATGCTGTAAGATATAAAGTTTTATTACGTTTCAAGTAAAAAAAAAGTCATTATATACACAACATTGAATAAACACACTTAACAAAACATATTTTGTCATTCATTTTCTCAACCCTTGTATACACTGCCATGTATATAGTATACAATTAGCAATAGTTTACATTGGTCAACATTAAATAATCTGAAGCAATATAAAACATTTATTTGCAAGTAAATGTGTCGGAGCTGATTTTTTTAAAAGACTTATCGCTTTATGTATTTAACTGTGCATTTTTTTTTTTTTTTTTTACTGTATGGGCTTTTTTTTTTTTTTTTTTTTTTTTGCTACTCTTTTTTTCTTTATAAAAAAATATTAGCTTCATTCCTTATGTAATATAAGATATAAGTAAACAAATTCTATTCAATATTAACAGTAAATAAGAATGATTATAATAAGAAAAATTATTGCTTTATACAGTATTGCAATAAAATTCAATAAAATTCCTTATAATAAAAAAATTGTATTTTTTTGCTGTATAAAAATTGTAAATTGTCTTACCCACACTTTTAATTATTTATAGTTAACTTCAAATTAAGCAAATCACAACTGACATCGAATGCAAGAACTTTTTTTATCGATATTATTTTATTACGATCTAGATAATGCTATAAAAATATAATTATAAAAATGAAATAGATATATAATGGTAAAAAAAAGATGTAATATATATTAAAATCTCAATTTCAATGTCATAAAGTACGTATATGAAATTAAATCTAGAAGCCACAAAAGATGTCAAGTATATTATAGCGATGCACGAGAAATAATATACAACAGGCTATAGAGGCTTATATAGCACAAGCACGTGTTTATTATTTTTTTTTTTATCCAGACTTTTTATACCGGGAATAATCTTTTGGTCCTTAAAGGAATTAACAACTTTCCTGAATCTCTTCCTTAATCAAAAGTTAACCCTCAGCTAGGGGACCTTCCGCATTTTGCATGCCCGCAGGTCAATTAGGGCGCGAGCGCGCACCTTGCAGACTTCGCGGCGCCAGGGTAGCTAGTAATATAGCTACGTCACTAAAAAAAAGTAGAGGGGGAGACTGCTACTGGACCGTATCGAAAGAGTGAAGGTGCCGTGCCGTGCAGGAATTACCTGTACGCGGCGAAGGTACACGAATATTTTCTCCCTCTCCTCCCTATTTGTTATCACGAAGAAATATACATAATTTTTGCAGGTGTTAAAACATTGTAGTAATATAGAATGTTATATAAAATATGTATATCAGAAATAAATAAATAAAAAATTAATTTTCTCACTTGTAAACGGAATATAATGAACCAAATGGATTGAAATAAAAAGTGAATAACTATATAATGATAATAATAAAAAAAAACTATAGATACATATAACAATAAAGATAGTGAGCATCAAGAAACTATTTTAAAACATATAATAATATTTAATATTCTATGAAGTAAATATGTTTCGCCCTTACTTTGTCTCTCACTAGCAAATTGAACATTATTTTAAATGTTACGTAATTTTAACAATTTAAATAAAAATTTCATAGAAATTTACGATAAAAAAAATTGTATATTATGATTATTATATATCTCTGGACATATATATATATACATATATATATATATATTTATATATATATATATATATATATATATATAATATATATATATATATATATATATATATATATATATATATATATATATATATTAAAAGAAAGACACTATTTCTGAGCTATGGGTGCGGGAAAAAAATGCAATAAAAGGGTAAATAAGAGAGAGAGAGAGAGAGAGAGAGAGAGAGATATCATATTAAATTAATATTATAATATATTTAAGAAATTTTAATGCAACCTCTTGTACGAGAAAAAGCTACTCCGTTTCTCTCTCTCTCTCTCTCTCTCTCTCTCTCTCTCTCCCCCGTCTATTGTGTATGTATTATCTATAAAACAACGAAAGTATTTTTATTTATATGTTAATTTATTGTGCACATTATCATTTAATTTAAATACAGCAAAATTTTGAAGGAAGATTTCTTATAAAATAGCAATGGTTTAATTCAGAATTACAAGTTTTTTTAAATTTACAATTCATAAATTGCAATAAGTATTACTGCTGGTTACTTATTATGATTATGATACATATATAACTAAGAAAATTTACATACGCTATCAAATTTTGCAATTGTTCAGAAGTCTTACTCGGTGGAGTTCAGAGCTCTGTAAATACAACATAATATTTGTTGGAAATGAAAAGTATAATTATATAATAACTGGTTAATTATTTTTATCAATTTTTTTACTTATTATATATACGTTTCATGTTAAAACATACCTCATGCCGGGTATACGGGTTTATCTTTTGCCGTCGCACATTTAAATCCAACATAAATGCCACTTATCTCAGGAAATCGGTTACGAATAGCCGCAACAACACATGATGGAATTACAAACCGAGGAATTTTCTTCTTGCCAAAAGCTGCACCGGCATGAATCCAGTTTATGAATGTACTATAAGCTAAATGCCGCCACATAGAATTAGACTCTGATTTATATAATTTTTTTCCATGCACAAATTTTATATGACGGAGAGTATTTAATGCTTCAATATTTAAAACAAAGGAATTAAACGCAGGTCTTTCTGTAATGCAGGGTACATCACTACACAGCTCTTTTATCATCTCACTTTCTTGACAACAGTAACATTCTAAATCAGCCTGATCCATGTCGTTGTTGCAATTGTCACATTTACACCACTCTAAATTAGCTGACCTTCCCTCAAATTTAGAAGCTTCTTCCTGCACTATTTTCTTCTTTTCTCGATTTATTGCTTTCTCTTCCTCTGAATATTTAGGCTCAAACATATATCCTTGCAAAGCAAACATCTTTATATAACTTCAAATTTTTCTATTCGTTAATTTAGCAGTACACACAACCTTTGAGTTTCAGTTACAAAGAAAAGCAATGCAGCGTATCCAGCAGCTATGTGTGTGACTCATATGTCATTAGGAAAAAGTCACTGGGTAATAAAAAAATAATTCTTACTAATTTTCAGGTAAATATTTCTATTGACCCCCTCCCCCATATTTCCAATCATCGCAGTGTCACAGGTGCGTTCTGCCTCGCGAAACTAAAAATTCTCATTACAATATAAAATCACTGTAACAGTTTCGTTCCTCTGCTACTAGTGTGATAATTATTATAGCACAGATCAACTAAAAAGCTGCACTTTTTTATTCAATTGCTAATACGGTATTAGTTTTTAAAATTGAATAAATATGTAACGCAAATTTTCGTGAAACTGATATTTAAAATGCACAATGAATGAAGAGACAAATAATTTATTATTATTATTATTATCTTCATTCATTTTCATAAATTTAACCATGCCGCTCACTTGCTACATGCAAGATTGCAAGACAAAAAGTGGAGAAGGAATCGCACTACATAGCTTTCCTGATCCGAAAAAGGAGCCTGAAAGGTAAATGATACTTTTTATTAATATTTTTATAACTTTCCTATTATTTTTTATTTTTTGTGAAATTCTACATTAAATTTTAATTATTGCATTCAAATATATTTTAGTTTTGCCTTGTATAATGTTTTTAAATCTAATTTGTCAGATGTAAATTTATATTTTTAAAAATAAAATTTAGATATTTAAAAAAATATATATGTGTAAACAGCTAGGAACAGGGGGAAAAAAAGTTTCTTGAATTGCGCATATACAGAGGACAGCTTGTATATATTGAATTTTTTTCCGAATTCATTGCTCTGAATCAGTTAAATTAAAATGTAAAATACTATGCATAGTAGTGCTTTCGAAATCGGCATAAAATTAAAATCCAAATTTCAGATAGAAAGTTATCCGGATCCATAAATCGGTAATGGTCTACGGTGCGCACCACCTCCCAAAAAATTGGCCCGTGATGAATGCCTACTAATGACGAGGTCTAGTGTGCGCACCACCTAGGCGGAGTCAATATGCAGCAGGTCTACGGTGCGCACCACCTGGGGAGGAGTCAAAACTGCCAGCCGGCCGCGCGGCCGCCTCACCGCAGGTCTACTGTGTGCACCACCTTGCCTCAGGTCTACTGTGTGCACCACCTTCCCAACTTGCCCCGCGCGACCGCAGGTCTACGGTGCGCACCACCTTGCATCAAGTCTACTGTGTGCACCACCTTGCATCAAGTCTACGGTGTGCACCACCTTGCATCAAGTCTACGGTGTGCACCACCTTGCATCAAGTCTACGGTGCGCACCACCTTGCATCAAGTCTACGGTGTGCACCACCTTTTTGAAACGCGCGGAAATTTCAAAAATGTGGTGCGCACTGTAGACTTGATGCAAGGTGGTGCGCACCGTAGACTTGATGCAAGGTGGTGCGCACCGTAGACTTGATGCAAGGTGGTGCGCACCGTAGACTTGATGCAAGGTGGTGCACACCGTAGACTTGATGGAAGGTGGTGCGCACCGTAGACTTGATGCAAGGTGGTGCACACCGTAGACTTGATGCAAGGTGGTGCGCACCGTAGACCTGCGGTCGCGCGGTCGCGCGGGGCAAGTTGGGAAGGTGGTGCACACAGTAGACCTGAGGCAAGGTGGTGCACACAGTAGACCTGCAGTGCGGCGGCCGCGCGGCCGGCTGGCAGTTTTGACTCCTCCCCAGGTGGTGCGCACCGTAGACCTGCTGCATATTGACTCCGCCTAGGTGGTGCGCACACTAGACCTCGTTATTAGTAGGCATTCATCACGGACCTGCATTTGGGGTGGTGGTGCGCACCGTAGACTATTACCCATAAATCCAGATTTAGCGGTCAAAATTTTATCCGGATTCACTGATCCATTTTAAATACGGATCGTATCAGGTGTCTATCCGGATCGCAATACGGATAAAGGATCAATTAAATATCGATTTTAATTATGTAAATTATTACTAATAATCATAAATTGAATTTAAGGAGGTCGGTTACCGACTGTTATCTCGCAAGCTAGAACGGTTGTAAATAATAATAATAACACAATGTAAAGAAGAAATGTTAATTAAAAATTTAGTTATGTCCAACATGTGAAAACACGATCAAATATTTACGTTAATACACTTTAAGGATAACATGTAAATGTGGAAATTTAAATTTGAGCGGGAAATTTTAGTCAAATTAGAAACTTTTTTACAATTAAAAATATCACTAAAAAAATTTATGGTATAAAAAAATATATTTTAAATTTACTTGATTTTATTTGAAAATTATAGTGTTTGTTTTATTGGAATTAAATCATGTACAAAAAATTATTGGGAAAATATAGTTCTTCTTTTAGCGATTTACCGGTCCAAGTCGGTCCCCCACCGCCTTAAATTCATGCTATTCTTGATATATCCAACGCGAGATTTACGATATTTATCGTAATTATATCAAATCGTGTCATTTTAATGTGGATAAAACTAGCCGGATCACGTTTTGGATCGAATTATCCGAATCAAGATCCGTAGCAAAAATATCTAGATCACTATAATCCGGATCAAAATTATCCGCATCGTGAACCGGATCATGATCCGGATCAAATTATCCGGATTGTGATCCGGATCGTGATCCGGATAGAAATTCGGATAACGGATAATTTTTTATCCAGATTTTGAAATCATGATCTTTTCATAGGTTGCATGTTTTAAGTTTTTAATAATGATTATGTATCGTTAATGTCAAAATTTTGCAAACACATCCGTTATGCACTTTTTATTTGTTTTCAGTTATATCCATAAGTTTAAAAATAGTAATAATTCCATTTATATATGAGCAAATAATGCGAGTCATTTATGTTAAATAAGTAATTTATAGAGAGCGCAAAAATAGTTTTTCGACTATTGCCATTATGTCGACTATTGCTAGTATTATTTCATATCTCCACCGATCTCAACAAATGGTGCATTTTAAACCAATAAAAAAATCGACTATTTTCGACTATTTCGAGCTCAGCGACTATTTCACGAAAAATCGACTATTTGTCGACTATTTCGCACTTTTTTTAAGTTTTTAATGAGATTTCTACTAGAAATCGGCGATATATATCGATATATCCGATAGTATCGATACTATCGATACTTTTTTGAGGCGATATGTATCGATATATCGATACATAAATCCGACTATCGGTATTCGATACTTCTGGAAAAAAATTCATAGTAATTTATTTACAATTTCAAATAGTAAGCCAGTTTTCGCGCGCTCTGTTGTACCAACGAATCAGCGCGTGCAGCTGAGAGGGCACTGTGTATAAAAGCGCACTGCCACTTACTTCCCTAGCTCAGTCGGTTAGTAGATGTTGTGTATGAATCATCTCTAGCTGTACAGAGCTCTCTGCCGTGCCTTGCCTGATGAGTCCTAGGTAAATTTGATACTATTTTGTAATAGTGCTCATGTCCCATACCCTCTTAAAAAAAATTTCATGGTTTTTCTCGCGTTAACAAAATACTACATACAAGATAAGGACACGCTCGGCCAATTTGAGATTTCAGTATTTATATACTAAAATTACTGTTTAACATTAAATTAAATTATTTTTTACTTACAAAATCTTTTTTTTTTTATCATTCTTTATATAAATTTATGTATAAAAAAATCGACTTTTTTCGACTTTTTTGTATAAAATCGACTATTTATCGACTATTTGCACCAAAAATCATCGACTATATAGTCGACTATTTTGTCAAAATGATCGACTATTTTTGCGCTCTCTAGTAATTTATAATAATTTAATATAAAATTAGATGATGCGGATCAGCCCAATATTTTAATATTGCAAAAAATAATAAAAGAATTAAAAAGAGAGAGTAGTTAGTTTGCATTTACATGAATGTGTGCTTATCGTTCAGATGACTGCGACAAGTTGTCCTTACTGCAGCTGCAGCCTTTTTCTGTCTTTTTTTTTATCTTACACCATACGAGTATATGTTATTTGTTCTCGGAAAATTTAGTTCCGGGCGAGCAAATTTTAAGTTTTATATCCCACCTCACTAATTTCTTATATCCGTAACAGTTACATGTTGTTATGATGAAATAAAAAATAAATACTGTAATTGAGAAATATATTGGTCTAATTATTTAAAAAAAAAAAATCTGATTTTGATTTCTTTTTTTTTCCTATAGATTTGCGACATGGGTGCTTGCATGTGGGAAACAAAGCAATGTAAAACATCCCAAATCTATTCGTATTTGTCAAAAACATTTTGATGATTCACAATTCAATGCATACTACAGAAATATAAAACAATACTTACCCGAAGAAAAAGTAAATTCTGCAAAAAAATTAATTTCTGATGCTGTGCCGGTTTCCTACATTAGCCCTCTTAATATTTCTCCTAAAAAACATAAGTTATCTGAACCTACTGAAATTAATTTTACGTCAACTCCAAAAAAAGGGCGTGATAATAACTTTGGAGTGATAGACCTTAGTAATATAAGTGATAATGAAGATAGTATAAACTGCATTACGCCAACAACTTCTTGTCATGTTGCACCCATAACAATAACTACCTCTACAACCACAACAATATCAACATATAACACTGTAACAACAACTGCAGCTTCACAAAGTGGTAGTAACATTGTTACGACATGTAATATGCAAATAAGCTCAGGTTTTTTTGAAAGCAGCTCTTGCAACAGCCCATTAAATTCAACATTCAATTCTGATTATTGCTGCAATACAACTGGAAACACATCAGAATACCTCCCTAATGAGGATGAAATAGATGATGAAGAGGAAGAAAGTGAAGAGCATGAAACAAGTGATGAAGATGACTGTGATTTGAAAAGTGAGACGAAAGGCAAGAAATCAAGAGAACTCAAAGCTGAAAGTATATTTTTGGTTTCCAATGAAAATCTTATGTTGTTATTTAAAAACTGCATGGAGTGTGGAGCCCTGAATAACCCTGAATCAACACAAGTTACTATAACTGGTGCGCACGTTGCAGTATATACAGAGTGCGTAAACAAACACTTGTGTACGTGGAACTCTTTTCGTAAAGTAAAGAGGCAGCCTCTAGTTAATATTGCAATAAGTTCTGCTTGCCTTCTAAATGGTATGAACTTTTCATGTATTAAAAGGTTTGCTAAAACTATAGGTCTTGTGTTTATTTCCAGAACTTGCTATGATAAACACATTAAAACCTATGTAGCACCAAACCTCCAATATTCATGGTTAACTCACCGTAAACAAGTTATAGCTGAAGAACAACAATTAGGAGAAGTTAAGTTAGCGGGAGACGGACAATATGAAACTCCAGGTTATAACTCTTACACTATAGCGTATAGCATTATGTCACTAAGTACCGATAAAATAATTGACTTGTTGATATTAAAAAAAGGTACTTTAACAGGACTGCAAGGAGATCTTGAACGGCAAGCATGCAGCATTGTGTTAGATCGTATGGTGAAAATTTTCGGATCTAAATTTACCTTGTTTTTAACTGATCGTCACACTGGGGTAAAAGCTCTGATGAGAACTTTGCCTGGCGTCAAACACGGATACGACCCGTGGCACATGTCTAAAAACTTCATGAAAAAGTTCACTAACATTGCAAATTCCCGTCCACGTCTCATGAACTGGAAGCAAAGTATAAACAATCACCTCTGGTGGAGTGCAGAATCTTGCGGGGGTGATGGAGAACTTTTAGTTGCAAAGTTTGTCTCTATATTAAACCATGTCCGCAATATCCATGAGTGGGACGATACAAGCAAGACTGGATTTGCCAAGTGTGGTCATGCAGAGTTGACAGAAGAGGAAGAAGAAGATACTAAGTACCTTAGTACAATATCAGATGAGTACCAGTCACTCGAGTTTCTCGTAAACAACAAGACCTTTCTTACCGATCTTAAACAAGCTGCTTGCTTCTGCCACACGGGAGGATTAGAGTGCTATCACAACCTAAGAATCGTCTATGCACCAAAGCGAACCTATTTTCCATTTTTCAGGCTCGTCCTTAGGTCTATTGTTGCTGCAATGGATCACAATCACAGCACAGGAAGGAAGGTAATTACACTTATTTTAATTATTCTAACAATGTGTTTGTCTCATATATATACACACTTATATAAATACATATATATATATATATATATATATATATATATATATATATATATATATATATATATATATATATATATATATATATATATATGTATTTATATAAGTGTGTATATATATGAGACATATATTTATATATATATATATATATATATATTTATATATATATATATATATATATATATATATATATATATATATATATATATATATATATATATATATATATATATATATATATATGTGTGTATATATATATATATATATATATATATATATATATATATATATATATATATATATATATATATATATATATATATATATATATATATATATATATATATATATATATAGATATTGAAAATCATTTCAGGTTATAGGTGTCAAAACTGTCTACTCTAAAGTGTCAAAGGCATGGGTGCAGAAAAACAAGTATGAGGCTAAAGATGACACCTGGCGCCGGGAGTTGCATAAAAATATCCTTGACATTGACCACACACCAGATGGGTCAATGTATGAGGCAGAGTTCATAGAACTTTTCGAGCCTTTCATTGTGCCAGAGAGCAGTGTTCCTATCCCCAGGCCAACTGCGGAAAATGCACCCGTACGTCGTTCCCGATTTTATCATGAGCGAGAGGTAAAAAAATCAAATAATATTTAATATTCATCAGCACAATAAACTTATAAAATTTGTATACCAATGATAATGAAAATTAATATGATTTATAATTTCCAGTGACCGCCGTGTGAACTATCAAAAACGGGTGTTGGGAGTTGCATATAAATTGTAAGTTAAAACAATTAACCATTACATTTTCTATCATATGCATAAGAAAAAGTATACATAGTTGCTCTTTTTTTTTATAAATTAATTTTCTGAATTTTGATACAGGTTTGCGCATACAAGTGAATGAAACTCCGGCTCTGCAAGGAAACGCAAAATTGATAGCGTATATGTAAATTTACTTAGTTATGTATCATAATAATAATAAGTAAACAGCAGTAATACTTATCGCAATTTATGAATTGTAAATTAAAAAAAACTTGTAATTCTGAATTAAACCATTGCTATTTTATAAGAAATCTTCCTTCAAAATTGTGCTGTATTTAAATTAAATGATAATGTGCACAATAAATTAACATATAAATAAAAATACTCTCGTTGTTTTATAGATAATACATACACACTAGACGGGGGAGGGAGAGAGAGAGAGAGAGAGAGAGAGAGAGAGAGAGAGAGAGAGAGAGAGAGAAACGGAGTGGCTTTTTCTCGTACAAGAGGTTGCATTAAAATTTCTTAAATATATTATAATATTAATTTAATATGATATCTCTCTCTCTCTCTCTCTCTCTCTTATTTACCCTTTTATTGCATTTTTTTTCCCGCACCCATAGCTCAGAAATGGTGTCTTTCTTTTAATATATATATATATATATATATATATATATATATATATATATATATATATATATATAAATATATATATATATATGTATATATATATATGTCCAGAGATATATAATAATCATAATATACAATTTTTTTTATCGTAAATTTCTATGAAATTTTTATTTAAATTGTTAAAATTACGTAACATTTAAAATAATGTTCAATTTGCTAGTGAGAGACAAAGTAAGGGCGAAACATATTTACTTCATAGAATATTAAATATTATTATATGTTTTAAAATAGTTTCTTGATGCTCACTATCTTTATTGTTATATGTATCTATAGTTTTTTTTTATTATTATCATTATATAGTTATTCACTTTTTATTTCAATCCATTTGGTTCATTATATTCCGTTTACAAGTGAGAAAATTAATTTTTTATTTATTTATTTCTGATATACATATTTTATATAACATTCTATATTACTACAATGTTTTAACACCTGCAAAAATTATGTATATTTCTTCGTGATAACAAATAGGGAGGAGAGGGAGAAAATATTCGTGTACCTTCGCCGCGTACAGGTAATTCCTGCACGGCACGGCACCTTCACTCTTTCGATACGGTCCAGTAGCAGTCTCCCCCTCTACTTTTTTTTAGTGACGTAGCTATATTACTAGCTACCCTGGCGCCGCGAAGTCTGCAAGGTGCGCGCTCGCGCCCTAATTGACCTGCGGGCATGCAAAATGCGGAAGGTCCCCTAGCTGAGGGTTAACTTTTGATTAAGGAAGAGATTCAGGAAAGTTGTTAATTCCTTTAAGGATGCTGAGTCACGGGATGAGACGGTTGACACACGACCTCCCTCTTTATCTAATGATGCATACTCTGACGAATGCAATATAAATGACATAAAAAGATACTTTTAGTTTCCTCAACATTGTTTTTATCTCAACAGCTGGTGAACATTTGTATTCCAAATATTTAGATTTTTTATATTGTATTTGTAATACAAGGATAAATTAAGAACTTTAAAAGATACAAAACCATCATTAATATATTATCAAGTCTCTATTTGTATTAATTATAAGCTATTATGATGTAATTGAATGTGATAATTTATTGATATCACAAGTTTTTTTTTAATAGATGATGTCGTATTAAATGATGTAAGTTTAATTTGATAATTTTATCAACATATCCGGTATACAAAATGATTATAATTATTGTTTGTCTTGTACAAAAATCCTTAAACAAATAAATAATAGCGAAATTATTTTTAGTACGTATACCTATAGGTTGTATGCGGATTACGTCATATTTATTGCGCTTCGAGGCCATACTGGAGTAGTGCTTAACATTGCTCAGCGCATAGGACAAACTTCATTTAAGCCAATTTTCTTTGGGAAATCGCTTAATTTTTTGTTATTGTTATTTTTCTCACATACTTGAGATACTAATTCAACATATTCACATCATCAATGCTCTCAAAAATATTGCATAGTGTTTTTAACCTGGCAAAATGATTTTTTGTCCTATGGCACCCATGTTATTGAGTTATCCAACATGGCGTCGACTTTAACATGAATGCATAGACCCTATAAAGTATCAATTACAAAATATTTCATGGTTGGTATTTAGCTAGGTAGTAAAATAATGAATTAATTGCTAATAAACTATACGTATACTGTTTGAGAGAGAGAGAGAGAGAGAGAGAGAGAGAGAGAGAGAGAGAGACTCTTTGTAGCATTTGAAAATTAGGATATTATTTAAATTTTATTTATTAAAAAAATAGCAACAAAATATTTTTATACATCAATAAATCCAATCATTCTTATTATATATATATATATATATATATATATATATATATATATATATATATATATATATATATATATATATATATATATATATATATATATATATATATATATATATATATATATATAAATATAATATAAAAATATTTACAAAACCAATTTTATATTATATTCTCATTATAAGATTTGTATCTTTAAATTATAGGGAAGACTACATAGAATGAATGAAATTTTTGATGACTTTTATTATTATTATTTTTAACATAATCAATTCCAACGGTAGCATTCATACATCCAGCTTGTGGCAAAATATCATCAATTTTTTTTATTGTTAATATTATTTATGTCCGTATTCTTTTAGATCAACACATTATAAGAAAAAAAATTGGAAAACTATAATTGTGTTTTAAAGAAAGAAAATTATATTTAAGAAAGAAAAAAAATATATAAATCGCAAAATTGGTTCATAGAATTAGACAGGAAATAGAAGATTATTATTTTTCAGACAATATGAAATCATCGATCAAACATTTTTTTCCTTATATGCGTGCTTTCTATAACAATAAAAAATTTCCAATATAATAATAAAAAATACGTTCTCACCTTTATATAGTTCAAATGTAATTGAAATTGGTTGTAAATAGTAGAAATTATTTCAGAAATTGCTTTTAATTTACGAAAAAGCAATATAATATATTATATCATATACACACACAGACAAAGGAACTCTTACTTACAAAGTATAAAATAAATTACGTAATTTATGATGCAATGAATTAATTACTATATAGAGAACAAAATGTTCCTAAATTAGGAATGACATAAGTAATTATGCTGAACATCGTATAATATTATATATGCTAGTATAATTGCGTTTCAATATAGCATACAATATAATATAAGATGTTATGCATAAATGTTGAAGTACTTCATATTTATATTTATTTCTGTCCAAGTGCACATATTACTTTTTAAATGTAAGTTGAAAAAAAAATAAAGATTATGTAAAGTTGACTGCACTTTTCAACTGAAAGCAAATAACTTCATAGAAGTTTTTTTTTTAATTAACAAGCATAAAAATTAATAAATTGAACAACAAAAAATATTTACTTTTTTTATGCCAATTATTTTTTAACGTCTCCAAGTATCGTTATATTATTCAATACAAGTATTTGAGTCTTCTTCTTTCATTACAAGTTCATTACATGGTTTGTGTATTTACAATAAGTATAATAAATTGTTACACTTCACTTCTCAACCATGTACTTTTTGTATTACATCACAAATAAAAAATTAAACAAAATAACGGAGTTCAATAAAATAATTGAATTATATACGACGTTTTTAATAGTTTAAAAATAGATTTTGTGTAACTATTAAAAATTGTATTTTATCGGGGAAAAAGGTTTAAAATATAACAAAAAGCTTCAAAAAATGGTTATTTTCAAATACTGTTATACATTAAGTTCTTCTGTTTTGTGCTATAATGGTACGTCACCAATTCTTAAATATAAAAATTAAAAAAGTTTCTTTAGTTTTCACCAGTTTTAGATAAATTGATTTTATAATTTTAGTATTTTTTTGGCGATATGTGTTATAAAAATACAGTTTAGAAATCATAATAGTGGCATGGCAACTATTTTTTTCTTTTTATGAGAAAAGACTTAAGTTTGTAGAGGGTAACAATTGATCATTATATAAAAGGAGAGACATAGAAAGAGAATTTGGGAAGTATATGATAATAATTTGATGATATCAGCGAGAAATAAAAACTTGGAAACTGTTTTTTTTTTTCTTTACTGTGTAATTTTGTAGAGATATATTTTTGTGATGAATATTTTTGTGTTTTTCAGGGAAAAGTTTTTCGCTGACGATCACGATAGCGACGTCTCCACCTCAGATCGCGACGTACGCCAAGGCCATCAAGGTCACCGTGGATGGACCAAGAGAACCCCGCAGTAAGACGCGTAAGCATCTTTTATCTCTGGGTAGTTTGGTCTTGATACTATACAGCATGTGGTGCACTATTTTCTATATTTTGGGGTTATTTTATATATATACCTTTTTTTTATTGTGTTGCACAATTTTTCATGGAAAACTATAACATTAAATTATTATATAATATGATCATCGCTAACCATTTACTATACGCTGGAGTTTCAAAAGGAAGCGTAGAAAATTTTAAACTTTTACTTTATTTGTGATTATGATGTCGGCATATGAGTTAACATTTAATGGTCCAATTTTAACACCATTCTGTGATAAAAAGTTACTCTTCAATGGTAATAAAAGTATTATCTCAATTTAAGGGTACTAACACAAAGACACCAAAAAAATAAATATTAAAAAAAAAATTTAATACATGATAATATTTTTTTAGAAAATAATATTAATTATTATTGTTTCATTTAATTGAACGTTCAGGATCCAAATTAACAGAAATTTTATAAAATATTCAAAATTATGTTTAACCAAATTAGCAATTGTTTTAAAAAGTATTAAGGTAAAACATTGAACATTAAGGCAATGTCAGTAAACACTGCATTTTTTAAAATCTTGTTAAATCGGATATCGTAATTATTAGACATACATGTATATAAAAAATATATATAATGATCTCCACGGGATTGTTAAAATTTTCTCGGGAGATTTTGATGGGACATTTATAGTGAGTGCTATATTATACGTTTAGACGTCCCGCAGTCGACAACAACATAGAGTGTTGTGTTCATCACGTTTGATAATGGCCATCATCAGTCACGCAGAGTATTAGGCCGACTCTATGTTATAGGCCGCGGTAATTTGTGTTCAGGTTTGACTGTGACCCCATCATACATGATGAAAAGCACTCGCACTTTATATATGCTCAAAATAAAGTACAATCGTTTGACATCAACGATCTCAAACATTTTTCATTATCAACTAAAAAATATATATAAAAAACAACATATAGATTCATATAGCTAATTAATCTTATTATATAAAATATATTATTATAATATGATTTAATAATAATAATGTTTTTTTAAAGTCATCATTAGTTTAATTTATGTTTATTAAGTACTTAAAGGTTAAAAATACTTTAAATAAAATTCAAATTAATTTTTTTTTGTATGTAGTAATGTATTATATCTTAAATATTTTAATATGATAGATTCTGTTTCTGTTAGTTATTATTTCAAGAATTATTTAGCATATTTTTTAAATATCTTATATGATTTAAATTAATTAATTAATATATTCTTTGTCTTTTTCAGTTTAAAGTGCAATAAGATTTTTTTGTACTTTCAGTTAGTTATAAAAAAATTGTAAATAATTTTCAATAGCGTAAAAGATTCTCTCTCTAAGTTCAAATAATTGTTATTCAACAGAAGTTATACGAGTACATAAAGAAAATAAAACTCAGAGTACAGTATATCAAAATTCTTATTAAATTATCTACATATTAGAATATCAATATCTCCAATATATAGAAGAGTTTTCTTTATTTTTATATAACATCAAAAACAATTAAAAACTGTTGCACATTTGATATATGTAAATTGTTTTATAATAATATGCTATATTACATGGGGATAATTGATACAATATCATATATATATATACGCATAATATATTACAGAAATTAAGTGTTACAGATATCAGAGAGGGTTAAATTAATAATGTTAAACAAGTATAATTAATTTGATAAAGGATATTAAAGGAGAGAGTGAGAGAGATAGTATAATATAACATGTATACATAATATATTCCCCTTTTCTCTCTCTCTCTCTCTCTCTCTCTCTCTCTCTCTCTCTCTCTTGTTTATTATATTATGAAATTCAAGTGAAATTCTTGGAGTTATTTGCAGCTATTAAAGCTATGTCCTATATGTTGATTTAACCCTCTCCTCATATACAATTTACACTGTTTGTTAATAACAAGTATTATGTAATATATATATAATATATATATATATATATATATATATATATATATATATATATATATTATAGCGTATATAATAAGGGTGTGCATAAATTTTAAAAAAGTGAAAGGATCAAAAAATTAAACGTGTCTTACATATCATATGTAATTCCAAGTATATGAAAGTTTTTAAGATTTTTATTATTATTATTAATTCAGATATATTTCTTTGGTAAGTGTAATTATTTTAAACTTTATAGACATGAATAACAATTTTCCTATACTCTTAGGTAAACTTGAGTGTTGTTTTCATTCTCATTTCTTAACTTTTACCTTCATACAAATTTCAAAAAAGATTTTTATTTTGTTTTTTTTATTTTATACAATATTAAATACAGAAAAAAAATCGTTTATCAAAAGCAATATAATTATCAATTTACAAAATACGTTACTTAATTTTCTTAATATTATAACAAAGAACGTTTAATATAAGCCAAAGCCACTCGTCTAAACTATATTATATTGTTATCACTTGAATGCTTTTTACTGGACTTTGGTCACTTTGATCTTTATATCACTAATTATACCAAACGTTTCGTAGTTATTAAAATTTTCCACTCATCTTGCCTTATTTCTCAACTAAAATTAGTCAAATATTACACAATACATTTAAATTAAAATTAATGAAAATTATAAAGCAAACTATAAAGCATGTGTTTTATATAAGATATATAATTAGAGTTTTATATATGTTACATATTTTGTTAATATTCATTTTTCTTTAGAAAAATGGTTGTCACACGTAACGTTACGTTACATTAAATCTATTATATGGTATTTAATATAATAATTTAGAACATCGTTATTTGTGGTGCCTGTAAGCGAAATGAAAATAGGTATAGGTGCGGTTTAGAGCAGTGGCGGGTGCACTTACACTCACACGCAGCACGCACCCTGGCGGCCCACAAGGGAGGCACTTCTGACCACTTCCTTAAAATAAAGGTCTGCTTGACTTGCGGCTTCCTCACACACGACTCTTCATATATATATATTTTTTTTATATTTATATAAAAAAAAAACTCATGTAATATACAACAATTTGATATGAAATTATATGCATTTTAACGTTAAATTTTTTGGAGAATTTAAAAATTTGTATATACATATGGTGCCAGTTAGATTTGAAATTTGTTTTACAGAAGTATATATAGCTATATAAGAGTATATAGCTATATAAGAGTATATAGCTATATAAGAGTATAGCTATATTATATATAGCTATACAGAGTTATAGAGTATTAAAAATATTATACCTCTCTTTCTCATTATCTGTATTTAAATTAAAATAATATTAATATGTTTGCTTCAAAATAAAAATGCAACAAAACGACATTACCTTAATTATTAATTTAATTCAATTTAGAGCATTTAAATAATAAAACTACCCTATATATACAAATAAAAAAAATGTCAAGTTATTTTAAAGAACTTCAAAATACATAATCTTAATGTTTTTAAAACAAAAGATAAACTATCATATTATTCTGAAAATTCCATTTTAATCAATTCTGAAACTTCAAGTCGCGTTTGTTTGATCTTACAATAAAGAGAACTGAGGGGGAGAAATTTGATAATATTTTATCACAACTACTATTTTCAGAGATAAACAGTATAACAACACGGATTTATATGAAAAATACCACAACGCACAAACTCAAAATGGACAAAAATCTCTCTCTCTCTCTTTCTCGCTTTATAATTAACAAAGTTTATATAAATTTAATGACAAATTTAAAGTAATTTTAATGAAGACATAATAGAAAGTTTAATATTAATCTCATATTACTCTTGAACTTTTGTTCTCTTGTGTTAATCAGCCAAAAGTCATGAGAAATGGAAAATCAAAGCAAGATAGAGAGAGAGAGAAAGAGAGAAAGACAAGTTAATAGTTATCCACCAACATTTTCATCAAGAGAAAACTATATATACGTGGCTATTAATTACGTCAACTTCATTGCGACTTAGGTTAGCAGTGGTCGGTATATTTATAATAGCAGGTAAAATTATTATAAAGGATCGCGACCACAACCCTCTCTACGCTGCTAAATACAACTTATAGGGTAACTTTAGTAATATTAGAGAAAAACTTTTGTTAAATATTAGAAGAAAAAATAACGGAAGTATCCGTCTATATATATATATAATAAAAATTAACTTCCTATTGAAATAATCACCTGATTGTGCAATTTTATAATGCGTGTGTATGCCTTTTCTTGTGTTATCAGTATGGGAAATTACAACAATTATCATACACTTACAACAGCAGTACTTTTTATCATTACTTATAAGTTATATATAATATGTGTATTAATACATTAGAAAATTATGTTAATGTTACGGCAGAAAGTTATAAGAAAAAAAAGTGTAATGACTAT
Organism: Ecdyonurus torrentis; assembly: GCA_949318235.1. Taxonomy (NCBI): domain Eukaryota; kingdom Metazoa; phylum Arthropoda; class Insecta; order Ephemeroptera; family Heptageniidae; genus Ecdyonurus; species Ecdyonurus torrentis. Next base: position 16,835,622 of record OX439132.1, on the reverse strand, counting down.
ACTGTACCTCCTTAGGGTACACGGAAAGTAGTAAATAATTTGAGATAGAGAGAGAGAGGGGGGGGGGGATAGAATATGCATATTATAGAAGTAAAAGAGTTTATGTATATGATAAATTCAATAAACTTTCAAATAATTCTTCAGACGTTCAACAAGTTGCATAACCTACAGGCGCTCCAAAAAAAATTCATAGAATTTTCTGTATATATTTCTCTAAAATATATACAGTAAAACAATAATAAAAAAATCAGTAAAATATATATAAATTAGTTACATTTTATACCACTATATATAAAATTGTAATAAAATATTACTTTTAAACAAACAAATCTCAATTATACAATAAAAACATCCAAAAAATGTTGTTTATATAATACTAAAATATTATATAGAATTTAAAGCAATAAATCATATATAATTTGATTCATAATACTATATAAATTCAATATTAATTTTTAGTATTTGAAAAACAATTATAGTAGTTTGTCATAATGGAAGAGGGAGGAGAGAGAGAGAGAGAGAGAGAGAGAGAGAGAGAGAGAGAGAGAGAGAGAGAGAGAGAGAGAGAGAGAGAGAGAGAGAGAGAGAGAGAGAGAGAGAGAGAGAGAGAGAGAGAGAGAGAGAGAGAAATTCATTGCAAATAAACCTGATGGTATTTATGTTAGTTACCGTATGGTACTATTACAATATAATATAGTATTCATGACGTATCTTGGTTGCTTGCTTGCCTGCTTGCTTGCTTGCACCTCATCCCGCGGTCAGACAGCTCGTTTGCTATTTAGCCACAGAGACGCGGGGGTCAGTTCACTAGTGTGGCCAGTCACTGCATGCTTTGTGGTAAATAACATCCCTAAAGCTTCTACTAGATCATGATGCACACATACACTCACTCTCTCTCTCTCTCTCTCTCTCACACACACAAATACAACACTATATTACATTTAATATCTCTCTCTGTATATACATGATGATGTGTGTTGTATAATATCTGCACTTAACTCATTTCATTGATTTAGTGACTCATAATAATAAACTATCTGCTAAGTATTTAAAATGCAGTTTTGCATTTTATAATGGTGTGATATATTATGCATTTTTACTAAATGTTAAATTTCTTCTTTAAGTGTATACTTAATAATAAGAATATTTATTAATATATATATAAAGTGTTACACTTTCAAAAACCTGAGACGTTAAATAAAAATAGTCAAAACAAAAAGAAATATAAGCAAAAAAAAAAAAAAAAAAGCGTAAAAGAATATTTCTAATAAATAAATAAATGCGTATTGAAATCATAGAAAAATATGTTGCTTATTCAATAACAAATTCTTCTACATTTTTATAAAGGAAATATTAAGGAAATAATTACTTTAATATTGAGTACACAATCTTCTTGTCTTGAAAATAATGACGAGGGTTCAAATACCCTGAAGAAGAAAATAATTTAATATTCACAATGTACACGCACTAAAAATTATTTTTTGTGTAATTGTCACAGTAAATAACTACTTTTAAATATAATTTAAACGTATAAGCGTTTCAAGACTTTTATTTTTTTTGTTTCACTTATTTCCAAAGAAATATAATACACATAATAATATTTTTGACAATTATTGTATCTTTAAAGTTAATTTACACAAATTTTAAGTCATAAAAAAATATTTTAAATTGTCAGCACATAAATTATATATTTATTTTTTTTAAATAAAGAAATATTAAAAAAAATAAAAAAAATACTTTGACAGTTCTGTAAGAAGATATTTCTTTTGGTAAATTGAATATAATATATAATATTTTTTTGAAGTTGCGTGTTTTTGAATGGTATATGGCGCCTTGTGTTTATGCTAATAGGGTCTTCATTTCTTTAAACCCTTAGGATAGCCTTTATACGCGTGGCACATGTTATATAGCATCTGCAATATTGGATATTTATTTATGCTTACGGGCTCGTGCCCTTCTTTCAATTAGCCACCCATAATTTTCTATAATATATCGTGCTACGCTTCGGGTGCGAACTCATTACCATACTTATATATTTTTCGTGTATATATGTTATAAAAATTTATCAATATTTACCTTCTATATAATTTATACATATATAATGTTTAGTATGCCGTGAGCTTTATTGTAAAAATATGTTATATATATTTTTTTGCAATACTTATGACATATGTTGTAAAATAAGTTTTAATGATGTCATGATTAATAATGTTTTATGACTGAATATTTTAATTTCTACTTTGATATGAAATTTAACAACGCGGGCTAATTTAAAGAACTATAGAAGTTGGTTGCATTCCTATAAAAGTCAATATAAAATTTGAACACGAAATAACATGAACCCCGTATGGGAAAATGATACATTTTGCAGTTAAAAAATACTTGGCAGTATTTTTAAAGCATTGATGCTGTTATCAGGTTGAATTATAAAATTTCAAGTATGCGAGAGAAATAATAATAATAAAAAAACTGATGTTCCAAAGAAAATAGCCAAAAAACACTTTTGTCCTATGCTCAGCAATGTTATTCATTGTTCTAATATGACGTTAAAGCGCAATCAGTATGACGTCAGGTGCATACACCCTATTGTAAAGTGGAGTTTTTTTACCTTAAAAAAAGAATGAATTAAAAATTATTGTTAATTATTTAGACTTTTAATAAGAATTTTGGAAATTTCATTGTAATGTAAAATGTCTTTAATAATTTCAGTAAAACATTTCACCTTACCTACCTATGCCTATACCATTTTTTCTGCACATTAATTTAATTGACAAAGATTTATATACACTATCATATTATACACAATGTGCTTTAATATAAACAGCTAAACATTTTTGATATACATTTAGCTCCAAAACAATATCTAAATACTTATACAGTATAGCAAGTCTCCTGTGCGATTGGCTGTTATCTGTAAAAGATACTGAAGAGCTGACTATGTTGTCTGACTGAACTACTCTATAATACAGCAAAAATACTTTTCACAATTGGATAAAACTCCACTGCAAGGTCACTTTATATTTTAAAACATATAGTCAGGCTCTCCACAATAAATTATTATCATTGTATAGGCGCATAACCATGTATAATTTATAAACTTTCTGTTTTACGTATTTATATATTTTACACATTTGCTACTGGTCAGTGTGATTTTCTCGTCTAAATGTTTTATCTCCACAATTCTTTCTCACTATGCAACAAAGACTTCATATCAGACATTTGGCATCCGGTAATATATATATATATATATATATATATATATATATATGTGTGTAAACTTCAAATGATATAGTTTTCCTTCACTACACATAGTGTAGATCAGAACTCCACGAGATGGCAGCCAATAAGGCGACCGTTGTCGTCATAAGAATTGTGTAAATGCAAGTAAAGAATCAAGGTAGAATTGGACGCCGCTGTAGCTCAATGGTCAGAGCAGTGGAGCGCAAATCCAAAGGTTGTCGGTTCGATTCCGGCCGCCGTCGTCCCTTTTAACTGTTTGACTTTATTTGCATTTATATGATTCGTCTCAGATGGTGTTATAGTGCTAGATAAATATTTTCAAATATTTATATATTATACTTTGTTATATATATATATATATATATATATATATATAACCTAACATAACCGGTGATATCATTATTATTATGAGACATAAACTCTCACAACTGGACAACGTATATTATAGAACTAATATTAAGTAGTCTTATCAATATTTAATAATAAGCGGGAAAATTTATTTCATTTAAAATCAAAAGGAAGGAATTAAATAATTTGTATTTCCTAATACTAAAAAGTTCTAATCTTAAAGGAAAAAAGATTTGAAAAGTTCCATATATTCACATGGGAAAAATATTTTTTTTATATTATTACGTTGCATAATAAAAATTTTATGCACATTATTTTTTTCTATCAAGCATGGCGCATGCATGCATGGAAAAAATAAGCATGAATAAGGATCTGTAAGACGTATGTTGGCATGCTTACTTTAAGATAAAAAAAAAGCGTTGTTAACATTATAGGTTCATTACTCATAACTTTATTATCAGAAAAAAAAGAGAGGGCAAGGAAAAATGAGAACTTCATAATGAATATATAATATAAAAATGACTACTTTAAAGTAAATTTAAAATTATTCCATGAAGGTTTTAAAATTTTGAATAAGACATGCATGCTGTGACTTGGTGATCACACGGAGAAAAATTTTTACTGAGTTACTCAGTCATCATCACGAAAAATCTTATATTTAAATCTGAATTCAATTTTATACATATACAGTATGTGTGAAGCTCAGTAAAAATTTACCAAGTTGCATTTTTTTAAAAACTAATTATATACGTTAATTTATATATTTTTTGTGATGATAAACTGAGTAACAATATATAAATATATTTTTTCTCCGTGTGGCTCAACAGGCCAGCAGCAGCAGTTCCGAGCGATCGCCCTTGGTCAGCGTCCTTTCTTGGATTCACCATTCACCAATCACATTAGAGAACTTGAGTCCTACCGACGCAAGTCCGCTGATTCATCTTCTTCTGCATCTTCTATGAGTACACCTACTTCTAATATACAAAATAATTCTATAAATAATGGGACAGGGTTCAAGGTTCCTGGTCCACACACACCTCCCGCAGGTAAGAATTATCTTCAATTAACATACATAATTTAATAACAAATATAAATCAATACCTAATTAAAAATCAAACGGTGACGTAAATATAAAAAACGGACTGGTCATTTTTAGTTAGAGTATGTAAAATATTTACTTTTTTTTTTATATAACTGCCAAAGTATTACCGGTTCGTTTGGTTGTAAATATATTTCTCCAAATTGCCAATATACCTGTAGAATTTAAGTAACAGCTATACGGAAAATATTTAAAAATAAACAAAATGAAACAAATTAAAATAAAAACAAACAATGATAGACAAAAAATCATTAATTAGAACATCTGACTAATATTTGAGAATATTGCATATTACTTAAATGATTGCTAAAACTTGAAGATAAAAAAATAGATGCTTTATGATTAACTAAATTAATATCATTCATGAACTATCGTTTTAATATGCTATATATACTTGAAAAAAAGTGCTTTAAAAACATGAAATTACGTGAGAATATACTTTATTTACACCATAGGATAATGCAGTAAAATACCGTAATTATTTTGTAACAATTAGACACCGATATTTCACTTACTCACTCACTCTCCATGAACCTGTATTTTATTTTTCTTTAATTTGAACTTGAAAGTTATTTTCCTGACGTGTGATGATGTCCTTAAACTTGCAACATTTATAAACAACAAAAAGTTGCGTAAAAACATTTTGTATCTCTCCATGTTTTGTTTTTTTCTCACTCTCTCTATTTTTTTTAGCACACACTTAAAAAAGACTAATTTGTAAATCATTTCATATAATTGGACTTTAAGGAAAAAATATTATGTTATAATTATTATCACCGTTGTCTAGGAATGCTGTCATTTATTCAGAGCATTTTTAAAATGAAACATATACACCTGTTATTTTGACGTTTTGAACGACTTAAGGAATTTGATTTTTTTATTTTTTTATTTAAATATGATTTTTTGAGTTATTATAGAAATACAATTTTCATATTGGTTTAAAGTTTGAAATATCTTAAGTATTTCCTTTCAAATTCTATTTTGACTTAAATTTTTATGTAAAATGTATTATAGTTATTAAAATACTTGTAATTACCTAGATTTACTGTCACACACGTGCTGTTAAAATTTTAATTACTCGTAACATGAAAATGTCTTATATTATAGTATGCTAAAATAATTTAAACATATATATAAATACTATAATGTTTTGTTTTTTTTAGATGAGCGTCAAAATTCTTGTTTTATTTACGTGAGATTTGTTTTCTGGAAAAAAAAAAAATAAATAAATAAAAAAGTTTTCCAGAATTTTGCTGAGGTCGAAAAATATCAATAGTGAAATTCGATAAAACGTACAAACATTAAATCGTGAAATGACCGAGAAGAAAAAGAAATAAACGCATCACAGAGAAAAATGTAAACTTATAAAATGTTTTGATATCTCTGTAAATATACTGAAAACTATAATATATCATAAAAAATATATACACAATAATAAAAAATATATACGACTGTGCACTACAAAGATATGCTTCAGTAGAGCACATCTTTCGATTTGAAGCCGCTTTATAATATTTTAAAGTATCATTTTCTTGGGAAATAGTTCTTCCAACTTTATAATATAATATTGAAATATATATAAAAATAAAATTGTTATAAATCTAAAATATAATAACATTATAATAAAATTGAATTTTATATAAATTAAAAATCTTTATATGATCACTAGGGAAACTATTGTATTCAATTAATCTGCCATGTTTAAAAATATATTGTTACTCCAAGTTTTTTTTTTCTATACACAACTCTGTGCAATATAGCGGGTACAAGAAGAAAAAAACAACTAACTTGTAATATACTTTTACTGAAGCATTATTTTACTTGTTATTTAGATTCCCTACAAGTGTAATTTTATGTTGTTTCCGTTCAAATAAAAAAAATAATCATAAAAGAACAAAAAACTGCACTTCAAATGTTTATAATATGGGTTTATAGTTCAGTTAATAATTTCAGCATATTTACGTTGCAATGTAGACCACTTTCAAAAAATTTAAATTAGTTTTATTAAAATATCTAATACAAATTATAATGAAGATTTTCACCCTATAGACAAAAAATATCCCATTTTATTTGCCATAATTACTTTATTAATTTTTGTTCAAATTTAGTGTTTTATACATATTATATTTTTTTATTATTGCCAATCAGAAATGCAAAAATAAACAACTTGTATAGTCTGTGAAAAGTTGAGTAGAGATAAAAATGCATATTGGATGCTTTTGGATAAAAATAAAATACTATCAAAGTAATCTACTTTAAAGTTTTATTATGGGAAATATGTTAAGAAATTTAGTTCATACTAATACAAAAATGAAAGGGCATAACATGAAACGTTAAAAAAATGTTATATATATATATATATATATATATATATATATATATATATCAGATGTTTGAATAGCCACTGAAATACTTACACATACTCACACACACATAAACACACATCTATATTATATATATATATATATATATAATATAATACAGTATTATGTTGAAATAGAATATTTAAAATAAAATAACAAAACTGTAATAATATATTACCTTGTCATTGTCAATCATTACTGTATTTACACTATACTATAAATAACAATATCAATTTCAAAAATGTCCACTGCTGTATATGACGAGTTTTACTATATATATATATATATATATATATATATATATATATATATATATATATATATATATATATTGAATTTAAACAACATGGATAAAAGTGTTTTATAATTTATGAAAATAGAAATTATTATTTCCAAAGTAAACAAGTATTAAAGTTTTTAGTTAAATATGTACATATATATATATATATATATATATATATATATATATATATATATATATATATATATATATATATATATCTGGAAGTGACAGATACATAATTAGTCCTTACAAAATTAATCATTATAATATCTTAAAATGAGGTGGGGGTGTTGTTGAAATAATTATAACAAGAAAAGGGTGTCAATGTCTTATAATATAATTCCTGTACTAAACGTATATTATATTTGATATAGAATATTATTATATATATATAAACTTTTAATATTATATAAGTTTTTGAACTAAAAGGAAAAGACCATTTAGTCAACTTAATTAACATGTCTAACATTTTGAATAATATGATAAATAGTATAATTAATCTTGATATAAACTAATGTTGTATTATTATATAAAATTTATCAAATATATTATATGATATTTATTATTATAATATTATACTATGTTAATCTCTCTCTCTCTCTCTCTCTCTCTCTCTCTCTCATTCTCAATATTCAGAATAAAGATATTTAAAGTGTTTCGTTAGAATTTAATTAATGCGGTGTTGAAAATTAGAATTATTATTATGTTTTTATTAAAGTCACAAACGATTTGCAATAACAATACTATAATAATGAAGTTATTTAATTCAAATTTTATTTCTTTTTTGATCAATAAAATATACAATAGTCAGATGTAAAGATTTTACTACACGTCTTTATGTTATCATTATAATTATCCTCACTTATACCAGTATCAATAATAATAATTAACGGCTTTTATTGGGCGAAATCAGACATGGAACCTCTCAATTTAACCCAACTGTTTATCAGTAGTCAGTTACAATGTTTGTTAGTAGCATTAGCATATAACGTAAAAATTAGTTGAAATAATTTTATTGATAAATTTTAATTGTGATTAGATGATTTGATAAAAAATAATACTCAATTAATGCTAGTGCAAACTTTCCCAGTCAATATACTTTGAATGTTCTGCATAATACAATATTATATAATATAATGGTTTGTGTAGTTGTTTATCTCGTACTTTTTTATTAGTTAATATGTTTTTTCTATCATTTCTAATTGTACTTTTCTTGCGATAGATCATCATATTATTTTTATATGTGGTATGATTGTAAGGTAAAAGAAATGAAGTCTAGAAATTTTTAAATTTAAATACATTATTGGTCAAAGATTCTTGACTTTTTGTATCAGATTATTAAGTTTGCTTGCATGTGTAAGAAACGTGCATAATAATAAAAGATTTGAAGGAGAAATATAAAGGAGAAGAAAATATTACGTACTCGTTAAATCATGAAATATATTTAACAATAATAATGAAAGAAAAACAAACAAACAAATGAAATAAATACCTCGTTATAAAGTTTTTGGCAAGATAATAGAAAATTATAATTACTATAAATTTGATTAAAAATTGTATGTAAAAAGGGATTGAAAGTACAAGGAAATAAAATTCACTTACTTTCATATCGTGTACACAAAATACCCAAGAACATTTGATATAATGACCATTATGATTTTCTTATCCACAACCACAAAAGATATAAAAAATTAAGTTAAACATATAAAAAAATATATATATGCAAAATATTAATTAATGCACTGATAAAAATTTTTAACGAGTATATTTTTTATAATTTTTACAAAAATTAAAATCTTTAAACATTTAAAATATAAGATAACTTAATGAAATATAACCACATTATATTATGGCACTTTATATTTTTTTGAGGTAAAGCATATGGCACTGGTTTTATCAATTATTATCATGTGGTAAATATATAAATATACTCCCTCATACCACAATCGTGGAGAGGTGATATTCATGTAAGTAAAGAAAAATGCTACTGAATGCATTTTTGACCACTATAACAATTGGAGGTTCACCACGGAGGTCAAAAAAAGTGTCTTAAATATCAATTATTCTACTTAAAGATTATGGAAATCTTATACAATGTTTTATAAAAGAGAGGGGAAAAATGTAATCAAAAACCGCACCTGCTAGCCCTTAGGTTAAATCTTTTTGTTTTAAACCACCGATTGATTTGAAGTTGTTACTTGCTACTATTCTTTTTCCCCCTTTAGGGTTAGAAATCTATAAATTTTATATTGTATAAGAGGTTTTTTTAAACTTTTATTGTATTTATAGATTCTGTTTTAATGTACTTTATTGCTTTTATTTACCTTTAAGATACATATCATTCTGTTTTAATTGTACTTTAAAAGGAGTTTTACAGTGCTATAAAATATTGTATCTTATTATATGGACAAATTTGGTAGTTATATATTTATTGTGTAATTATAAACAATGTTAAACAAATGCTATATAACTTGATTACATCTTCATTACAATTTCGTTATTTCTACGTAATCAGTTTCCCTATTTCTTTTTTATATACGCGTAACCTTCTTCAGTTTTGTTATACTTTATTTTCATAATTAGTTAGAAAATATTTTATAGAATTTCATATTTTCTCATATTTGTCCTAAAGTTCATTGTTTAAAGCCGTTGTACGCAAAAGAATTCTAGCTCTAAAATTACAATTTTATAAACAAATGAAAGTTATTTGGGATTTGGAAGAAAAAAAAAAATGTTAATTTCATCTTTTTTGTTTTTTTTTGTTTAATAATAATAATTTTTGGTCAATAATCTTGATCAAAATACAAGAAGTTTTCTTATGGGAAGTTCTATAGTAAATTTCTATAATATGTAAAGTTAATATTAAAATTCCAATAAAATGAGTTTATAATGCACACAAAAAGCCACAAATTAGTTGTAAAAATGAGAAATTCTTATATAATTTAAATATTAATAATATCAATTCTTATGTGCAATGAACCAAATATATTATAAATATTTAAATTATTATTTATAATATAATATTTCGGTATATTTGAGTTGATATTAAAAAAAAACTCTATTATTTTTGTTTTCCACGGCATTTATATATTTTTTGTTGTCGAGAAATAATAATTGAAATTTGATCATTTTTAAAATTATTTGATGGCGACGGTGTTATATCAGTAAGGTATAATCACAAGTGCAGGAGCAGCTCGTCCAATTTAATGGTGACCGCAGTTTATTGGGGGGGAGGCAGGTGAGGCACGTCCGAGGTGGCGATCTCGTAGAGTGCAAACATTAACAGCGCCTCCAAGCGGTTAGCTCCAACTTGCCATCACTCATACTCCGTCATGAATCAAACTTTAAGCCTTGATCTTGAATGTATAGTCGTTGCATTCGCTTCAATTTAAATTATAATTTTGTGTTAGTTATATTTATTTGTATATTTAATTTTTTTTTTTCTCGCGTACCAAAATTTTATGAACACTAGTTTTGAAAAACACACATTTTGAGACAGAATTGAATAAATTATAATAAATAAGCAACATTCTCTAATTATTACCATATTCACATTTTACTTAATGACTATTTTTACACTGTAACAGTTAACAGTGTTACATAAAATCAATCAAATCATCTGTTGAAATTCTGACAGTTAACACATATTGAAGTTTTCAACATAAAAATCCATAATATATATTTAGTAAAAATTGCATATAATTATTTTAAGGGTTGTAGTTCATATAATCTGACTTTCATCTTAGATTTGTTTGAAGGTTAAAAACAATACCAAAACTTATACTTTAAATAAGCTAAAATAACCTTATAAATATATATTTTTTGTTTCACTTTTTTTATTTTTGGCGTCACGATTTTTTTCATTTTTTATATTTTTTTATTTTTCCGTGCTTGAAGGAGCTAGTGAGTATCTCCAGGTGACGCTTCCTAAGAGGCGCACGTCCTAACTTAATGCCAGGTTTCATGCTAAGCTAACGTTTAGCTACCTTGCCGCTTATAACATAGGCTTCCTCTCTCTCTCTCTCTAAAAAAAATGGTCATTTTTCCTCAAGAGAGAGATAGAAACAGAAACAGTATTATGTTTTTTTCTTGATCACGTCTTTCCATGTCATCACCAAAACAAAAATGATTAGTTTTTTTTTATATTATTATTATTATTTTATTTTTATTACGTTATAAAAATATGATATGGCTAGTTGAAATTAGATCCGTGAAAAATGATATTATTAACTTTTATATTATTAAATACATAGTATAAAAAATTTATTGAACCAAATAATAAACCATAAAAAATTTACCACATTATTGGCAATTTAGACAGAATATTTTTATATAAATAAACAATAACTGTTAATTTTGAATATATTTGTACTGTACTTCAATTATTTCAATATAAAGCATTCAAATTTTACAAGTTTTTCAGTATATGGTGTTAGTTTTTGTCTTGTTTTGAACAATATATACTTCCAAATTTTTTAATGCTCATATAAACTTATACACTTTTACTAATATTTTAAATTATTTTCATACTAAAATTTTTGTAATAAAAAAAAATAACAATAATAATAATAAAATAAATAAAATATGAGTTAATAACAAAAACAGATAATAAACAGAATAATGCTCCATCGCGCGATGTAATAAAATAATAGAGTCGAGTTGAAAGATGTAGGTAGCAGCAAGTAAAGTACACGCAATCACCAGTGATTATTGCTGCTGCTGTCTGTCTGTCTGTTTGTAAGATGCACTCATGCTGCAATAACAATCCAATATAATATACTTCAAACAACATTCGTATCCGTGACGCAATTCGTGACATGTGAATTGAAAATATTTACAATCACATTTTACTCAATAATAATAATGCATAATATAAAATTACATTTGAAAAATTGAATACTTATAAGAATTATATAAATTTGAGATTATTTTTCTACATATTTATATGACAAAATATATTTACTTACGATCACATGAAAACTAGAAAGAATAACATTTGAGCATGTACATCAAAAGACATTTTCTATTTAAATTCAAATTATTTATTAGCTGTAACAGACAAATGCAGTTACACTGAAAAAAGGCACACAAGTAAAAGAAAAAAAATGAGACTGATAATATGATCTTTAGCAATACCTTTAAAATTCATACCTGAATTCTTCAATTGCTGAAGACATTATACCATAAAATTAAGTTGTGGAAGAGTAAACAGTTTTGATGATTATATTATAAACCTAAATATTGTTCACAATACAATGATGATATCAACTTAAATCAATACTTCTATACTATATATTTGTATCTATATTATGCGAGTTTAATTCAATAGGTAAAGTACTATATTATATTATATAGATTGTAATTGCATCTCTCGCATTGCTGAATATTTGTCAGTAAAGCATAATTTAATGAAATTATAATTATTTTAACTCACTTGATTGGAGAAGTAAATTTAATTGAATTGTTTTAATTGGATATAAATAAACTTGACATGTAACGTAACTATTATTTTGAATGGTTAAATTACATGTCTCCTGATTGTATGTCTCATGAGAGCAACTTAATTTTGAAATTGATAAACAAACAAATGATTTATATATGTATTAAATGAAAAAAAAAAATCTTAAGAAAATAACATTAGTTTAAGAATACATTAGTAAAATGTAGTTTAAAAAATATTATATAAATAATAAATAAAATAAATAAATAATCGTCTTTATTCAAAAAAATGCATAGATAGAAAAAAAATACAACTTTTTGAAAGGGTGAGGTTTAAGTCTGACAATATGTCTGGCCCACTCTTACACCTAAACCCCAACAGAAAACATTCATGAAAATTTTTAATTACCTGCAAAATTATAATAAAATTATAAATTATAATCTGATTTTTGTGTTGCAAATAAATTCATTATACTGTATTTATATCTATATAGAATTAGATTTATAATAATATTATTTTTATATTAAATATTAAATTTCTATATAATATAAATTAATACATTAAAATTCAATATTCTACTTTGGTACAAAATTCTTGTATGTAATATAAAGTACGTTTTTATACATCGTATATATAATATCATTATTATAGCAGTATTGTCTGCTATATCTTGAAGCTTATTTTAAGCAGATGCATATATTATTTTTTTATATTATTATTTGAGCGCAATTTTATCTCATTTTAGATTCAAGTAGACAAAAATTATGGTTAACGTTTCAATAATTCACAAATATTTATATGATTTTTTTTTTCTTTCCTTCGACTTGAAATTACATATAGTTAGATCTACACCAAGTATAGAGAGTTAGCGAGGGAAGTTGCTTATTAACTAAACTGCCGCCGCTTTTCTTCAATGCATCCAATTTTTTTTTCTTACTTAAACCAGGTATATTATTGCTTTAAGTTCTTATATAAAAAAGGGTTATATTATATTTTTATATAGTAGTAGTATAAAGTAGTATTCTTTTATCTTAAAGCCATTAGTAACAAATTAAAGATTTTTTTCATAAAGAAATATCATATAAACCTTTTTTTTTTTTTTTTTTCGGGATGGACATGATTATTTGAAATAATTTTTGTTGTTACGCCTGACTAGAAAAGAAACGCATGTTAGAATTTAAATTATATACTTTGCTACAAACAAAAGGAATCAAATTTTCTTTTATTATTTTTTTTTATTTTATATACTTATTCAAACTGCAGTAGACAGTATGAAAATTATTTAAGTTTTTTTTTCTTGTAGAAAAATAATGAAGGATATTATAATGGGCTTCTTTTAAAACAAGCGATAAGTTATGGTTCGTAAATTATTATTTACGAAAATATTATATATCCTTCCTCTTTTTATTTTATATATTTTTTTAAAGTAGCAAAAGGTGGTTTTAAAAATTCTATACGCACGAGATCAAATTGTAGTTCTTGTATTTTATGGCTTAAATGCCACTACATTTGAAAAAATATAGAACAGTTCTATATATTTTACATAAATTGAAATAAAAAGACAAGAAAAACATTACTATAACTGCAAATGTTAAAAATTACACTGTATCATGGATGAACTGCATATTATTATATTAAACGTATTAATTTTTGGTTTCCCGAACAATTAATTTCTATACAGCAATTTTATTTGTTTTCAACGTTAATTTGTATTAATTTAAATTTCTAACAAATCCAAGGACTTAAATCAATTTGTGGATGTTAAAAAAAAATACATATACTGTGGAAACTCCTGTGTTAAAAATTCAGAGAAGTGCATGCCCCTCAGCGCAAAATGTAATAACACACACACGCGATATACGCAAAGTCTGACGTCATACCTGTCAAGCAGGTTTTCTTGTATTGAAAAAGAAAGCATAAAAATCAGATCAAACACTTGTGATTATAAGTTCGTATTATTTATATACTTATATATATATATTTAAGCTTCCTTCCTGGCGCGTGGAGTTTTTATCTCATTGTTTTTTTAACATTTTATTCTAATTAATATTGATGATGTAATTAATTAAAGTCTGTATTCAAAATATATGTACTTATTGTAGAAAAGTAAGTCTGATTTATACATAATTTCAAAATCATAAATGATATAATAATGTTGAGTATTTAATAAGATTAAATTCATTAATAGGTTTTTCTTTTTCACTTTTGGGTGCATTTTAAAACAAAATTGTGAAATAGTAAATATATATATATTTTTTTTTTTTGCCACAAAACAGTTGAAATTTAAAATATTAAAATTTTAAATTTAGAAAAATAATCAAACGGGAAATAAAAAATAAATATATATGTGTGTGTATATAATATAATATTATATATATATATATATATATATATATATATATATATATATATATATATATATATATATATATATATATATATAATATAAATATAGCACTCTGCACTCCAAATAATTAAATATACCATAATTTAATGAGTTAAAAATCTTAATTTAAAAAGCTTAACCACTGATCTGATATATGGAGATTGGAGATATATATATGAAATTTAATCTAATTTTTTGATATGTTATATATTATATTATATTTTATAATATATTTCATGGTATAAGAACATCAATTCATGCATATAGAGAGTTGAATGATATTATGTTTGTCTTCCTGCAATTCAATTCTTGTTATACATACATGGGCACCTGTCGGTATTGCTTTCATAATATTCCAACGTCTAATTAAACAAGTAAGTTCAAAAGTATGTAATACAGTTTCATATATCAACAATTCTATAGGTGTTTTATAATTAAAAAAAATATATATTTGAAGTTTTTATTTTATATTTAATTTCTTGTTATTAATATTATTATCTAAATATTCCTGGAATTTTTATTATAATTTAATTTGTTATTTTTTTTTTATATTGGCAGAAGTACATTACATTGTATATTATTCCTCTAATGTTATATCAATGTTTTTCTTGTCATTGTTTATACTTTTCTATCCTTAAAGATTTGTTACTTTTTAAAATTTCAGTAGGAAAAGATTTAATAACCTTTTTTAAAGTCTACGAAAACTTGAAAACTTTAATTTAAAGTAGAAAAACAAACATGTTCATTGTCGGACATACTCAGAATATTAGAACATTAAAAATAACCGATGAAAAATACATCAAAAAAACTTATTTTAATTCATAATGTCACACAAATATTGTCTTCAACAGGGGTCAGTAAAATTTAAAATAATTAATGTTTGCTTTGTGGTTTTATATAATATTTGAAAGCGAACGCGCCCATGTAAATTTAAGAAAAAGTGTGGTTTAAAGATAAGAAGTTAATTGGATAAATATATTATATTCATTATTTTTCAAAAATATTTTTAGCTCTATTTGATAAGAAATAAAACTTAAGTTTACACATTTCCTTGTTAAATAAAATAAAATTATATAAGATTGTGCGAGTTATAAAATATGATATAATTATTTCATTAACCTGTGGGCTTATTATTTTATTGATTATATTTTAAAAAGACCACACAAACACCTTTATATTAATTTATTTTCCTGTATAGAGTGAGTGTGAAAATGTTGCAATCAAAAATAGATCTTTTTGCGGCTGTTATTTAAAGATATGTGAAGAAGGTTTTGCGTGGGCGCATTATTTTATACAATAAAGAAAAATAGTATGTCCGGAAATTCTTAAATATTACGTGAATAATAAAAGAGAAGAAAAAGAAGAAAGGTTATTTACCGCGACCTTCACAAGGTCTTTTTTTTTTTTTTTTTTTTTTTTTTTAATTTTGTTAAAAACTTGCGGCTTTTTTTCTTGATTCATCTCCACGCATCACACATGAGATGTATTTAGCTTGCGGGGAGAATATATAAAAGAAGAAAGAAAAAAAAAGTAGTATATAGGGAAAATGAAATTAGGCGCAGGCGCATATCATTGTGTGTATATATAGAATACGTAAGTTTAACTTGCACGGGGTTTTGCTTTGCTACTATACCGAGACAGAGAAGCATCTTGATCGACCCATCACCACTACGCGACCGCAAGATTTACCGCACGGGCCATTGGATGCAAGCCATATAGTAGAGCTGATAGGAGCAAAACCATTGTATTCACTGCTGAGTCGGCGCTTTAATACAAAAGTCAAACGCCATTTAGTTTACATTGAGTAAATCTTATATGTGACCCTTTTGATTGACAACATAATTGAGTAATTAATTTGTTTTCTTTTATCGTACTTAAAAGCACAAATCTTTATGTAAGATTTAAACTACTTTCAAGTCAATTTTACAATGTTTAACAGAATATTTCGTTTTCCTTATTAGATTACAGGAGAGATAAATATACAAGCTTAATATTTTTATTTTAAGCTACAAACATGAAAAAAAAGTTGTATTTAATACTGCATAATATATATACCAACACAACAACGCATACACTAAATTCCAGCTGCATATCATCAAACTTTTGCAAGAGGAAAAAAACAGACAATAAAATGCAAAACACTTTTAAAAGAAAGGCAAACTGCTTTAAAAATGTATTGTTTCATAGTTTCCTCATTTATAATATCTGTATATAATTTTAATGCAGAAAAACATGAAGATACTTGAAGATGCATTAATCATATTACTAAGAATTGATTAGCAGTGGAAAATTCATGTAAAAGTAATAAAAAATAATAATAACAAAAAGTTAAAAATAAATTTTAATTTATTTCCTATAATAGAAAATCAAATCATTTCCTTGCACAAATGATTCATATACCAAATTTACACGTATAAATTGCCATGAGATTTTTCATTAAAAAAATAATAATAACTATGGCATCAATATAATAATCTAATTTCATAAAAATATAGTATACAAAAACCACAACAAAATCTAACTGTTTTCATTGAAAAAAAAAATGGATCACGTGTGGAAGAAGTCATCACAAATATATATAAATATTTTTTTCACTATAAATTTATATATTTTTTTCTTTATATTTGGGTTTTTCTGATCTTTCACAACACCTACGCAATAAGCTAGGTGTTTTGCTTGGGGGCTAAATTGGCGGCAGATACATACAGCGGTTGCCACAAAGAGAAAAAAGAAAAACAGATCCTCACGCCATTCATATATCTATAACTATACGTAAAAAAAAGGTGAATGGAATAGACATTTGGGTTGTTACTACCCGTAATATTGGGGTTCTTTATCTCACTTATTATTATTTAATCATCCTACGGCAAAAACTTCATCAAGAAATAGAAGTATGAACTTCTCTAAGTTCTTCCTCTTTTTTGAAGGGGATGCAGTTAAAAAAAATTCTACGAACTGCAAAAAAGAAGTATAAAAAATGGTCTCTGTATTAAAGTCGGCTTTATTTATTTACAATCCAATAAAATATTAAGCTCATACTGTGATTATTAAGTAGACCTCCTGTATGCTTATTATCATTTAAAGATGATTAGTATTTGAAATCAATTTTATTATACTGATATATTATAATAATTTTTGTTACAAATACAATTTGAATTAATAATCATTTTATAATATTTGCATTATCATCATGACATCGTTACTTTATTAATGAGCCTATAACTATTAGATACATTCCAAACTTATTTTTATTGATACTTAATAATTGAATATTCATTAGTTAATTGTAATTTTATTGCTAATTTAATTTACTTTCTTTATAGAATTTACCGTCAAATTACCGACATTTTTCTTCTTTCTTTTAATAAATGAATTAATAATAAAAAATAATGCATATTTATACTTTAAAGGTATAAAAATGTATTCTGACGAGGAATTGAAAAATTATGAATTTTTGAAACTCCACAACATGATTGAAGTAACTTACAACAATTAATGTTCATTTCTGAATAATTATAGCAATATTTCGGACATGTTAAACATTTATTATGCCGTATAAAAGTTACTTTTTATCTTCTAAAAGGAAATGTCATCGACCAATAACATTTTTTGTATTATAAACTCTCCATCAAATACTTGAAGTCATATAATAACTTAATTGTTCTTTAAAGTGATTATTATTTGATGATATATATTTTGTTTTCTGATAAATTTTACACATTATTTAGGATTTACCCGCTGATTCATATATTTTATAAATCAGGTGATTGACGGAAACGGAAATAATCTCCGTAAATTAGAGGTGTTTTCTTTTTCTTAATAATATTTACTACGAAATTTTTCTTCCTTACTAGTTTAGCAGTTCAAAGGTCAAATTGTAAAAACCAGTTCATTTGGAACATAAATTATTTTTATTATGGACACAAGGAGAGAGAGAGAGAGAGATGGTGTAAAAAAAAGACTAGAGCAAAACAAGCACGATGGCTCGCGCTAATATCATAAAACTAATAATTTTTCAAGGTGGCAATTATGATTATTAATGTTACAAGTTAAAATATATGTTTTGTTTTTTTACTTTTATAACTCTGTAACTGATAATTATTATGTAAAAAAATATATATTGATGAAAATATTTGACATTTTTTGAAGTATTAAATTTTATATCCTTGTAAAAACTTTAAACGTTTTAGACGGAAAATATTGTACTCAAAATTTAAGCATTAAAATTTTACTAAAATTTATAGACCTTGACTTCGAAAATGATAATGTAATCAGAATTTTACAACCAGACAGTAAAATTAAGGAAGCTGAGTATATTTCCAAAATTGTCCTGAAAAAGCACGTGAAACAAAATCTATTTTACTGCATAATATATTATAATGAAAAATTACTACAGTGTGTGAAAATAAACAACAACAACAACAAACAAATAACTAATTATTGTTACTTAAATTTTTTAATAATTTTAATACCTACGTACATATAACCATTGTTATATATATATTTTTTTATGAACTTTAAAAACAACTGGTGTTGCAATTGCGTGGGTGAAAGTTTTGTATACTATACACAAATCCAGAAGTAATAATCTAGTAGTAATAATATGTGTATATTATATGGCCTACTTATTTGTTAACTTATTTTTTTTCCCTATATATCAGAAATAAATACATCGTACGATCTTTTTTGTTTAACATAATTTTAAATTTCTTTGTAATAAGGAAAAAAAATCTTTGCAATATGTCATAAAATTTATTGCATACATTTTTATTTAAAAAATGTTGATTGTAATATATTAGAATATTAAGTAATTTAGTTTTTTCCCCCTACATATATGAAGCAAATTAGAAGAAAAAAACATTGAAGAACCACTTATTATGACATAACTACACGTACAATTTTTTCTTAGCATTTTTGAACGAAATTGATGAATCATTCTCATATTAATTTTTTCACTCACAAATTTTTATTATATACCTATTAAATAAAAAAATATATATTGAAGTATTATAAAAAAAATAAATTATAACAAGGAATAAAAAAATTAAAAACAAATATCTGAATCTCCATATAAAAAAAACTTATTATAAATTTAAAAAAGCGGCTATAAACAAACAGAATTAAGGGCTTTATTTTTTTATATATAAATAAACTTCCCAACTTTCAAAGAAAAAAAGACCACCTCATTGATAACAAGGAAAAATAAATCAAATTCAAAAAAATAAAATTACAAATCGTTTTTTTTTTTTTGACAGAAATCACAGGTTATCAACACGCCTATTTCTTTACCTTTTTTTTTTTTTTTTTTTACAAACAAACAATGCCGACTAAATTATTATATAAACTTATGGTTTTTGTATTTAATACTCAATTTTTGGATAGTGTATATATAAGATATAGACAACAATAATTGTATCACGTATTTTTATTATAGTAATTATTATCAATTTCTTTCTTCCGGGCAATAATGCCGACATAGAGACACCTTGCGCGTTGTGTTGTGCGCTTGTTGCCTCTCTTGTGTTTCATCAAAAGCAGCGTGGCATGAGGTTCAAAAAGCGTGGAACTTATATAGCAATAAGCTTGTTGTGAGGTTGATAATTACTTTCCGAAATGCCCTTAGGATATCAGTGTAAAAAAAAATCATATCCTCTCTGTCTATTTAGCCTTTTAAGTTTCTTATTTTTCATGATTGCACTAGCTCTCTCACTTCAAAAAAAAAAAAAAAAAGGTGACAATCGCTTCTAAGAAATTTTATTTCTTTAACATGCATCATATTTTAGTTTTATTCATTTTAGTTTTATAATCGTTTAATCACTGTATTTTATTTAATTATACTATGATATACTTTAATGTATATATTATTTATACATGTATTAACTGAAGCTTCATGTTAAATAAGTAATGATTTTTTTTTAAAATTAAAATATGCATATATTATGTTTAAAGAAGATTAAGATTGAAAAATGTGTTGCAGTTAAGATAGGACAAAATTTAGACTATTGAAAAAATGGGGAGAGGGGGGGGGTAACAGAGAATAAAATAATTGTTCTCAAATCAATTCATATATTTAAATACTCAGCATAATTAAAATAAATAAAAGAGCATGCATAAAAGTAATTTTTTTGAAAAGATTATAAAAAAAAAATGTTATATTATTATACAAACACAAAAATAACAACTTATATTATGATAGAAAAAAATTATTATTTTAAATTCTAATTATACCAATATAATATAATATTACATTATTTTTTTTTTTTCTTGGAGGTTATCAAGTACATTTTTCCCACACCTGTCTTTTTACATTGATGTCTTATAATATCAAACTTGATGCATCATACGCACTATCAGATCAGCAACTTTAAACCCCTTGTGTGTCCACATCACATTCAAAGCAAAAGTGGATGGAATATGAGTTAACGTATTGCGGGTTACACTATATATGCAATGAGACCACATATTGAGGTTTTAAACTTTACTAAAGTTACTTTGTACATAAAATTTTCAATTTTATTATAATATATATTTTTTTATTCACTTGCTTGTCATAATATTTAGTACGTGCATAATATATCATTGTGTTTTATATGATTGATATTGACAGAGGTATATAGGTGTAATCGAGAGGAAACAACAATGTTGTTTTATTGAAACATTCAGTATTTTGTGTGAGAAAAATAAAATGTTGGTTTTAGTGGTAAAAATAAAATCTTGTAATTGTGGTGTAAACTAATAAATTATTTATAATTCAAGAAATTGCAACATTATTTAATAAAAATATGATTTTGGTTTTTATATTTTACAAATATTAGTGAAATATTTATATCTATATCTTTATTTGCGTTGTGCGTAAAATAAAAGAAAGGTTGAGAGTGTTGAAATAATACGGCTGTAAACTGTTTTATATCGTTGGTCTTAAAACTTATTTAAGGAATGTCATTAAAAGACGTGTATCTATAAAATTCAAAAGTTCACCCTTACTTTTAAGTCTCATGATTTTTTTCAATCAATCTATACTGTATATTTATGTAATGAAAGTTTCAAAACTTGTGACCATAAGATAAAAGTTAACATAAATCCTTATGTGCTTAAAACTTTACAAATTTATATACTTAAAAATTGTTAAGGTGACCCCCCACCACTTTTTTCTTTCAAATTTGGAGTTGTCTTAGATTGTTATAGGTATCCCATCAATTTTTTATAATTCAAATTTTGCAGTGCTTAAAAAATCTAATCGGTTTGTAAAGTAAAAAAATACAATATAATAATTAAAGTCACCAAATAAATAGTCAGAGTTGCCAGTCTCTATTATACACTTCATTTATGGTACCCTTAATTTTAAGAGTATACCGCATTTTTTTTCTATCTTTAACGCACACACTTTCATTTTAATACAGTTTTTTTTTTAGTTATTTAAAAATGATTCAAATAAAACAAAGCTTGTAAGCACCTTCATATACATAAAAAGCAACAAGTGTTTATAAAATTGATTTTTAAATTTAAAATTTATAATTAATTAACTGTTATGTAACTGATTTTTTTATAACACACGAATAATATGTGTGTGTGTATATATATGTGTGTGTGTGTTATGTAATAACATTTGAAAATTAATATTGTACAAGTACATAAAATATTTATTATTGCCACATTAAATTTTATTATATATTAAATATATATATAATATATTTTTCTATTTAGTTCGGCACTTTAAAGAACAATGGTCTAATAATCTAAAAATTGATGTCCAAGTATAGTAGCTGTTTTCTGTTTTAATTGAAAATATACCTGAAATAAAATAATAATAATAATAATAATAATAATAATAATAATAATAATATATATATATATATATATATATATATATATATATATATATATATATATATATATATATATATATATATATATAAATTATAATTACTCGTTTTAAACCTTTATTATTTTTATGATATCTTTAACGAACATAAAACTTATATTATATAAGAAATGATAAATAAAAAATAGAGAGAAAGAGAGAGAGAGAGAGAGAGGGCGCCATTTGGAAACATAATAGTCCATATGTAATGCTATATCTAGAAATATATCGGGAACGAGTATTGTTGACTACCTGTAGGTTGAGAGAGAGAGAGAGAGAGAGAGAGAGAGAGCAAGTATATTATATATTATATTGAAACCTTATTGGCGATATTATAAACAAAGGTAAGACTGAATTACACATAAGCTATCATTACACAAGTATTGAATAAAACATTTCTTCATTTATTTTATTATTATTATTTCTTTCATTTTTTTTTTTTTTTTTTTTTTACGTATCATCAAACTAAAACTTAATGAAGGTTTCAAGAAAAATAAGAAGAATAAAAAAATGTCACGCTATATTCCTCTCTCTTCAATATATATATATATATATATATATATATAATGCTTCTGTAGCTTCATGTTGAGGATTTTTGTAATGGAGAACTAACTTATAAGGTTCATTTACAACAGGTTTTATATGATCTTGCTACTTTTGCTTTATGTATTAAATAGCTTCATATTTTTATGGCTATTTAATGTTACATTTTTAAGATCTTTTTTTTATTATTGAAAATATTTTACAGGCAACTTTATTTTTATGAACAAGTTTTTTTTCCACATATGTAATGAGATATTACTATGAATTATGATACTTTGTTTATAATTTTGGCATTATGTTAAGACCTGAAATATTATGTTTGACTTTTTACGTGTCAAAATATAACCTATAGCTACAATTGACATATTTTGAAATAGAAATATTAAGGTTTTTATATAAGTGATTATTTGAGTTGGTTAATTATGTTTCAAATATACAGTAGAATATCATAATACGTAATAAAATATATAATGAAAATAAGAAGTAACTTAGTTAATAATAATTAATGATAAGCTTAAAAGACTGCAAAAATTCTCTAAATAAAATTATTGTGAACACAATTTGTAAAGTATTTTTTTGGATGTCTTGAAAACATTTATACATGTATATACTTTAGTTTGCATATGGCATGGAAAGAATGTAATGATGCATGATATTTCAATATTTAAAAAATATTTGAAATAGTTGAAAAAATTATGTACAGCCCTGGCCAAAAGTTTGAGAACGATTTGAATAGGCAACCCGCAACCACTCTATGCAATCTTTATGAGAAAACGCTGCGGCCGCCGCTGCCCGTTCTTAAACTTTTGGCCAGAGGTGTACATTATATAAATATATGTTCAAGTTTCTTACAGATCATTTTGTTATGTTCTAGACGTGAATGGTCCAGTTCCCTCCGCAGGTTTGGGTCTAGCAAATTCGGACCCTTCATGGGGTGGTTTCAACTCCAGTCCTTACCCTTCTTATCACCTGGGCACACCTGCAGCATCTCCACTTCAAAGTTCTGGTTATACACCTTACGCCACAGATATGGCTAGCTTAGCTGATTCTGGGGCTTCGCCAATGGGGCATCTTCCTACAGGTGAGAATTTTATAAAATTACGAATTAAAATAATTTTTGTCAGAAATAATTATTAGTTCGGTACTGAAAAACATTACTGTAACTACTAACTAGCAGAGTTTTATATTCAATAAAAAAATATATATGTAAAAAAAAAAAAAAATGCAACCCGCAAGACCTGATTTGATATTTCATTCACCCCTTTACGCCCAAAGTTTTAGCTTTTCTTACATTTTTCTCTTATTATTAGATAGCGTAATATATTTCAACTTGATAGAATAAATAATTCTAGATATATTTATATAGTGTATTGTTTATTTAATATCGATAATTAATATTATATAAAATTATCATAAAACTCAATTTTGTGTTTCAGTTCTCCCAGAGCACGGTAGTGGCAATACTGGTGGTATAACCTCAGATTATATATTTCCAAGTGATACTCGAGTTAAATCAGATCTTGATGTATTAACATTAAGTTCTAGTGGTAATAATCAACATCAACAATCATCAATACATCATCATCAACAACAACATCAACATAGATCATCAACAGATTCATATTCACCATTATTAATGGGAAGATATTCAGAATCAATGACAACAAATAATGGTGGTTATTTACATACAGGTACATCACCAACATCTTCACCAACAATGTTACATAATAATACACCAAATTCTGCAACATCTTATATGATGGGTATGCATAATAATTATTCAACAACAACAACACATCATGGATATTATACAACTGGTACTAGTTCATGTCCATCTGGTAGTCCATCAGGACCAACTACTACATATTTAGGTCCACCAATGGTTCAAGCAACATTATTATATCCACATTTATATAATCAGAATCAAATACATTTACATTTACATGGAGATTCAAGTAGTAATAAAAATGATGTTTATCCAACTTCTCCACCACATGATGAAGTAACAATTGTAACTAGTACAAGTAATATTACTATATCAGGTTCAAGAGCTATAGAAACTCAACCTACACAAACTACTCATAATATGGATCAACAACAAAATACTGGACCAACTGGACCAGAAGCTCATGATACTAGATATTCAGTTGCTACTGCAGATAGACAAACGGATCCTTCAGTTTGGAGACCATATTAATGTAAATTAAATAATAAAAATATAATATAGAATATATTATTTTTAAATTTGCTTAGAGCTGATTTTTAATTTTTTTTTTTTTAATTGTAATTTTTCAATAAAAGTAAAAAATTTAAGTTTTGAAAGAAATTTATACAATTTGTGCAATTTGCTTTGCTGGGTGCGATTCATCAAAGCACTTATAGGTCAACTAAAGGTTCATATATATATATATATATATATATATATATATATATATAAAATAACTCACATTTGAGTTAAAAATTGATTCTAAATAATCATACAAAGTAAATAACTTCAAATTTGATTTTGAAGTTATAAAAAAATGCATTCCAAATAAACATAATAGCTATTAGGTTGATATAATAGATTTTCAAAATTGGATATATATAATATTTCAAAAAAAGTAATTAACCTTAAATATAATACTATATAAAATATATAATGATACGCGATAAAAAGTTAATGATTATAGATAGTTTTTATATTATATATATATATGTGTGTGTGTGTGTGTCCGATTTGATCTTGTATAGCTCATTGTTAAACGTTGGATAAAATACTGTATAAGAAAGAAGAAAAGAAAAAAAAAAGTATCAGGATTGGGCGCGGTTAAATTATCGTTATTATATTAAATTACTATACCTTTGCAATGATTTTCTTTTCGCTTCTGAAACAAAAAAAATAAAATAAAATTAATAATATATATATATATATATATATATATATATATATATATATATATATATATATATATATATATATATATATATATATATATATGTATTTAAAAAATTATTTATTTACTTTTATACTTGAAAGTTACATTTACATTTTTTTTCTTATTTTTGTTTGCTGTTTATTTATAATTTTACATTATATCAATAGTAAAAGTACAGCATTGCAAAGTGACAAAAACGTATTATCATCTATTAAAATACACGATAAACCTAAACGCAATGTGATTGCATTTTATATACACATCATGACAAGCTTACAGAAATTGTGTAAGTTTATTTCCATATATTTTTTCTTTATAAAATACAAATATAGGGGTTTCATTGTATTTGTATTATTATTTTACTTTTTGTATGATCTCTCTTATTATATAGAGTATACCAAGAATTATGTTAAATTGCTATAAAAATTTTTTTTTTAATTTTTTTAAAAAAACATATAATGGGCTCAAACGTTAATACAAATTTGTATTTTAATTTTTTATTAAGAAAAATAAGCTAGACTTCCAAAGAAAGCTTAAAAAAATCTTTTAATAATTGAAATCAATTGTAAATTATTGTAATTATATTATTAATGTGTTAAGTACTTAAGTAGAAAAAAAAAAAGAAGTATCGCGTTTTATGCGAGTATTTCAAGATAGTAAAAAAAAAAATCAGCATAATTTGCATACAAAGTCTTTGTAATGTCTTAATTATTCAAAATGCAATATACTTTGTAAATATTGTAAATATAATATATTATAAAATATTATGTATTAAAACAAGAAATAAATGTGAAATACAATCAAATATTACCTACATTTTGTAAATAAAATAGACTGTATGTTATATCTATCACAAAATTGTTCAATATTTCATTCTCTGTGTCTGTATACGAACATCATTGTGTAAAGTAATAAATATATACATAGATGTAATTGATGTAAAATTTTCCAAAATTTTAATAAATATTATATAAAATCATACAGAGTTGCTAAAATAATATAAATGTTGTTGTTTTTTGAAACTTTAAAGAAAAGCATTAATAGCAGATTTAATTGATAAATTAAAAATAAATGTGTTGTGAAAAATTCACTAAAATGTCCTTTTAAATAGCGTTTCCTTAGACCTGGAACTTCCTCCCCCCCCCCCCCCTCTATTTGTTTTGTTTTGTTATAATCAGGACTCATTATTTGATTGGTATTGGAGCACATTACGCATCAAATTTTGCAGTTAAATTTTACACATACTTTGCTACTAAAAATCAGGGTTTAGATACCTTTTTTATTTCTGCACATTGTTTAGGAAATAAATTATTACTATTATTTTAATTTGGTATATTTGAGGTGCATAAAATACTGATACTTCACTAAATGAATCCTAAAATTTAAACAAAAAACTCTAATATTCTAATCATTCAATTTTAATTTTGTACTACGTTTGAAACATTATAAATTTCTTAAAAATTAAGGTTAAATAGTAACACACATTTCTTGAACAATGATATCCCTCATTAAAATAACATACGCACGTTAATAAAGTACAAAATTAAATTTTTTTTCTTTTCTTTTTTTTTTTTTTGAAGTTTTTGCTCAACCTAGTTTACTTTTACCCTCCAATAGAAAGGATAAAAACTAACCATCTATATTATATAAAAATAATATTATTGTCTAATAAACTCATGTTGCTGGATGTACATACACTACTGTATAAGTATATTGAAGCTTTTATATATGTGCAGAAACCACAGATAATAATAATTTCAATTTTATTTTATTATTTATTTTAATTAAAATGTTTCTACAAAAAAATACGTCTTCTTTATAAGCTCAAAAGGAAATTCAATTAATATTTTAATCATGTTTTTATATTTTAATTAAAAATTATATTTAATATTGTGACGATAACAAAATAGAAATAAGCACAAATAAAAAACTATGAATATTTTCTGAGTTAAGAGATATAACTGCTGGTTCAAACTAAAATGTCAAAATACAGATAAATGAAAACACTGATTTTTTGTGTTATTTCCTGTTTTACATTAAATAATAACTAAAGCAATAAAAAAAAGTAAAAATTTATTTCATATTATTATTATTTCATAAATCGTATTAATTGAATTTCTGTAAAATTTAAAAACCCAAAAAGTCAATTACTTTTTTTTTTTTTTAAGTATAAATAATTAAATACTTCTTATTGTTGTGTATTTTAAGCAAAGACAAACATTCCAATTTATAATACATCCACCTGTGCGAGATTAAAAAATATATATTATGCCATATTACATCTTATTATTATACAAAAAAAAAGTAAAGAAGTATGCTTACATTTTATAATCATCATAAAACTGCATTTACAATATCACTGTGTCAAATATTTTCAAATATTCTTTTGTATATATTATTGTATTATTTGTTTTAGAT
This sequence comes from Ecdyonurus torrentis, assembly GCA_949318235.1. Taxonomy (NCBI): domain Eukaryota; kingdom Metazoa; phylum Arthropoda; class Insecta; order Ephemeroptera; family Heptageniidae; genus Ecdyonurus; species Ecdyonurus torrentis. The sequence goes on along the minus strand of OX439132.1, from coordinate 16,806,723 downwards.
CTTTCACCGGTCAATATATTTTTATTATTTATATATTATTATGCAATTATGTTGATCATTTTTTTTATTAAAAATAAATAGATATCTAAAAAAAATAAAAAAAAAATTGTCAAATTATTTTCCTTCCATCTCTAAAGTTTTTTTTTTTTTTTTTTCATTCAGTAAAAAAATCAAATTAAAGTAATTTTGATATGTTATTATAAAAGGTATGAGAGAGAGAGAGAGAGAGAGAGAGAGAGAGAGAGAGAGAGAGAAAATGAGAACTATACTATATAATAATAAGTATTAAATTCTTATTTGATTCAAAACAGAAGCCACGTTTTGATATTATTATAAGCTATTATAATAGAAATGTTATTAAAAAAGGGAAGGTATAAGGAAAAAAAATGCTGCACAATATAGTTTAAATCAAAGAAGAAGAACAATAATAATAATAAAATATTTTGATATAAAAAATTGATGGAAAATATGGAGGCTCGTGGGAATGCATTGGATGAACACGTTCATTGAGAGA
>OX439132.1:16688709-16803709 GCA_949318235.1 Ecdyonurus torrentis | reverse complement strand
ATATCTTATCCTACCGCGGTCAATGAAATGCAAAGAATTTAAGATTTTTTTTAGCCTCTCGTCTAATTAACAAATTTATTACCAATCATCATGAACTTTTTTAAAGAGTAAATTAATAAGAAACCCATTAGGAATTCACAGTGAGAGGTTGTAAGCTGGTGTCTGGTGAGCAGTAATAAACAATATAATAACTTCAACGATCGGAACATGATTATCGAGAAAAATATGTGTTTTTAAATAATGGATGTTTTCCTTTTTGTCGCCTTTTTTTTTTTTTTTTTTTTTTTTTTTTTTAATATAACTTTTTTTTTTGTTCACATCGTATTTTCCCGCTCACAAATCTTTTACTTCAAGTAATTTTTCCTTGCAATCAATTATTTCTTTGTTTCAAATTGCTCTCTTCTCGCTCGCTCGCTCTCTCTCTCTCTCTCTCTCTCTCTCTCTCTCTCTCTCTCTCTCTCTCTCTCTCTCTCTCTCTCTCTCTCTCTCTCTCTTATTTACAATTTACGTTATAAAATGCTTATAGAAAATATAACGTAAATATTATAAATTATATTAAAATTATATTGCATTCTATGTATGAAAGAAAAATGCAATTCTATTTCACTTAAATGCGCACAGCACTCTCAGAACATAATATTGTATTATATATGGAAGGAAACTTTAATGATTGAAAATCTAAATAATATTAATAATTTTTGATAACATAGAATAATGTCAAACAATTTATAATGCATAAGTTACGTAAATTCAATTGTCATGTTAAAACTATATTATTCAATCTTAATTAATTAAAAAAAAATGGAGAGAATTTGAGAGATATAGGAAAGTGATAATGCAATATACTCTATTTCCAGATAGAAGTGAAGCACAATTGTTGTAACAAATCTGTTACAGATTTGTATTCGAATCATTGTACTGTTGATTTTTACTAGTTATTTATTAAGTAATAAAAATTTGTATTAAAAAAAAAAAAAAAAAAAAAAAAGTTAAGATAAATATTTATTGTTTAATTTTCAACGTAAAAATTTTCAGAAAACTTCTAATCTCAAGAAATAATTTCTCAATGAAGAAAATTGATCTATCTTAACCAAGGGTGGTCTATCTATCTTTATACTATGATACTATACTCTTCATAGTTGTTATAATATCATCTTGTTTAGCCGGATATATACCGTATCATATATAATATAGAGAAAAATAATAATTTCGGCGCCAAAGGGGTTATAATATAATACACATCCATCGAGTGACCGGTGCAATATTATGTTTTGCTATAATTTTTATATGATCCCACGCCCCCGTTGTGACCACATAATAAACCACATTAAGTTCCGGTGAAAATGAAACCTCCACCTGCATCAACTTCATTCATCCCTTCTTTTTTTTTTCTATGAAAACAGAAACTTTTAATAACTGCATAACGAATAAATTTGATGTGTGGAAAAAAAAAATTAAGGAGTTTGTTATATTAGTTTTAAAAAAATGTGATGATAATTTGATCTTAAAATCAGGGTGTTAGTTACAGGGGGAAAAAAATCTCTTCTAATCTTGGGAGGTCTTACAAATGTTTATGTTGCTTTTGATCCCCGACCTTGACAATATGATCTCTAAAATAAGAATTTAATAAGATTAAATGTTAAAGAAATTTGATAAGGTAAATAGGGTTGAATGAATATAAAAATATTTCATTCATAATAAAAATTATATAAGTTATAATGTTAATGCAGGACTTTCAAACGATAAATTTCCATAACAATAAAATTATTAAGTATTTTTACGTTGACAATATTTTATAGGACAATCCCGACAATCTATTTTCTATTTAGCAACAGTATATTGATATGTATATATTCAAATTATATATTAACATTTTGTTACGTTTTATTATATATCATTAGAATTGTTCTTAAAAGAATAATTATAATATATAACTAAAAAAATATATATATATATAAAAAAAAAAAAAAAAAAAAAAAAAACGAGGAAAAAACGAGGAAAAAATATTAGAAGTTACTTGTTAGCCAATAAAGTATTTTATATTACATATTTTTATTAATTCAATTACAATAAGTACACGCAGTTGTCTCGTTAATTAATATAATATTTTGATGTTAATTTTAAGGTTTATATTATTTTTTCTTATTGCTCGTTTTTATAATCATATGATATTGAAATAGATAGTCCTCTTATGTAACATATATATTCAATAGCTTCGAGATAATATATTAACACTCGCAAACAACACTTGTAAAATTAGATAGTTAATTTTGTTATTGGTCCAGCTAGAATATCTATAATGGTAAGCTGTCAATTTATCGTTCGTGATCCGAAATGTTTCGACACCCGCAATGAGACGCTCGGCCAAGTGCGAGAGCTGTCTTGGCGTGTTAGCGAGCAAGCAAGCGTACTCTAGACCGGGATATATACATATTATGTATCATCTTACCTGGGGGACCTCTCTGGCACGCTTATTTCGTATGTCAAGAATATATTATAGTGTTTTCACATCAGCAAATTATAATATTACACACGACTGATAATGCATGACTAATACACAGAATAAGTAAAAGTTTCAAACAATGAGTTGATGAAATACGTATAATATAAATGTTTCTTTCTTTCGCTGTTACCCTAGAAAGTTGTGACACAAGCAACTGGCGTTACATAGTGGACATACAATTTGCCTAATCCACAGGATGAAACAACTGGAAGAAAATGGCAATATAATATTATATTGCTACTCATAAACTTGCATTTTTAAAGCATTTTAATACTGTTTATAATATTTAAAAAAGAAGAAGAAAATCCACTATATTATTTACTTTTGACAAAAATAAATACGCAATTATGCTAGCCCATTTTCAGCAACATTTATTCATATTCATAACATGTTATAAATAATATAACATCTTATATAGATTAAATATTATATTGCGTATAGCATTATTTTTTTATGCTGTTCCAATTTAGTAATAGTTATGCTGTTGAATTTTTATGCTATTCATCATATAAATTAGGTATTTTCTTCTTTCTGAGTACAAATGGAATAAAAAACCACTATGTATATTTATGAAATAATCATATGATCTCATCAGATTTAATCATATAAAAAAGAAGGGTAAATTCAAAACCATATAAGTTTCTTTAACTTAATTGTTTTTTTATCTAGCGTATTAAATAACGGAACATCATTATTTTTCTCTTGTGAATTGCAAATCAATAAAAAAAAAAAACTCAGAAGTCCATTTTACACTATAAAAAAAGTATAAATCATAGATTAAACATAGAAAAAAAAATCGGATCTTTCAAGGAAAACACATTAAATAAAACTACGATTATTTTTTATTTGCCATACATCAATTATATATAATATATTTTATATATGTTTAAGATAATACATGTTATAATATATAGGTTACAGGAATGATTACATAATTTTTGATAACCATTTTTTTTTTTATCTTCTTTTTGTAACACATATACATAAAAATATATTTTGTTTACAATTTTTCAATCACAAATACACACAAGAAGGAATGACTATAGAAGAATAGAAGAACGGTCTAAAGAAATAATTTTTTGTTTTATTATTATTACTAGTTTATAATTGTGCATAATTCATTAAAATATTTCTCAAATTTTATGATAACACAAAATTAGAGCCAAAAAAATAATAATAATTACAGACTAGTGTTTTAAAATATATTTTACTTCTATTTTTTATTAAAAATACATTGCATAATTTGTTTTTATTTGATATAATATATGCAACGGAATGGAGTAACAACCATCAGAAAGATCACGACGTTTTTACAAGATTTCAAATTTAATGATAATGGTTTAATTACAAACAACTATAATGAAATTGGTTACATTTATTTATATAATTTCTACGAGTAAAAATATTTTACATCGCTTGCAAATATATCAATCATAAACATTTAACCCATCTAAGCTCTATATAAATTTAATAAGTTAATAATTTATTAACTTAATATTAAATGGGCAGAAAGTTTTAAAAACGTCCAACACAAATATTTAAAGGACATTTTTTTTTTTTTCAAATTTAAAAATAAATAAATCAAACATTATAGTATGTCAACAGCATCCAGTTTTTTTTTAATGAAATTAGAAATAGTAAGTTGCAATATGTTTCTAGTCAATGCTGAGCATAAAATAGCAATATTATATAGTATAGTAGCTATAGTATAGCTGAGCATTTTTGCGTATTGAATAAATTGCATTATCTCAACCTTAAGTATAATGGCTGTAGTTTGCACTTTTGATAAAGTCGATAAAAAGATATAATATGATACTTTTCCAAGCTAATTCCAACCAATAACTTTACTAATCATTTTTCTTAAACAATTTTACAAGTATTAAGTTTGGGAAAACCCATATTCATCTCCAATATACTATGAAAGTTTCTGAATGTAAACGAACATAAGTATAATAATCATAGATGCTGTATAGAACGAACAACTTATTTTAATGTTTTTTTTTTACATTTGTATAACAGTATCATTTACGTGGACAGATTTAATATAATTTTCTAGTATTTATTTTTTTGTTTATGATTTGGATAATGGAAAAGTTAAAATATCTCTACATTTCCTATTTAAAATTTAGAATTAGGTTGAATTTTTTTTAAAAAGACCTTTCAATATTTATTTTAATTTTGAAATTAATAACCCTTCAATAGATTATCAGCATATTATCAGCATTTTTAACTATTGTGTATAACGACTTTGAAAGTTGATTTAAAAGAGAAATGTAAGATAAAATGAAGTCTGTTTAAAACTGCAATTATTATTATTTAATCGTACAAGACCTAATTATTGAGAAATGTGTAGAGATCTTTAACTTTTACACCAATGACAAAAAAAATAAAAATAAAAAATAAAAAAAGACATCTTTGTTAGTCAAAGACAACTAAAAACAATTTAGAACTGCAACCCTGACTGATTACTACACAGTTATCTTGTTTTTTGTTCAATATCTACAGATCACACAAGACAGTTTATCAGTCCCAATAAATAATTACGTTTTCTCGACATCGATATCATTTTTACCCCTTTTTTTTTAATTCAATCTGTCATGCATTCATTCATGTATATAATATTAAAAGTATATATAGTTTTTTTAATGTGTCATAAACTCGATTTATATAATTTTATTTGTATTTTATTATTATATTAATAAGCCATATATATTCTTTCTTCAACAACTTTTCTGTTTTATTATTGTTGTTGATATATCTCTCGCAAATATTAATAAATTTCAAATACTGTATTTTTTTTCACATGATATTAAAATATATAAATCGAGTTCTTGATGATATATATAAGCAGAAGAGAAATTGATTATGTATAGTTAGAAAAATGTCCATTATATTATAGACATTTAATATTAGTTTTACTTTTACTACATATGTAAATTTATATATTTTTATATATCACACCAAATAGAAGTTATAGTATTTAGAAGATTAGAAGGAATAAAATAATAAATACTATAAAATACAACATATAATTTGAAGCAAAAATTGTAAAGAATTCCACATAATGTATATTTAAAAGAATAATAAGCATAATAAAAGTAGGTCACTCTTGTTTTCTAAGATCTGTAAAATATATTTTTAATGCATAGTTTTAAACACAACTTTTTTGGGGGAAAAAGAAGTTGATTATTTTTGCTAAAGTTATCTATGTTTGTATAGCAGTTGGCTGTTAGGAATACAAAATGCACATCTACACCTTTGTATATTATGGACTATAAGGTTATACTGTAAGCTTACAAGTTAATAGTAAAATAAAAATTCCTTGGTAAAAACATAGGAATTGCTAGTGCAATATTACATTAATTCAATAATAATTATAAAAAATTAAAAAAAAAAAAAAAGTTCCATCGTACAATTTTTTTGTAATGTATTTTTTTTAAATATAAAACAACAACAAACATAAAAAAGAATAATAAAACAAATAATAACCATAATATAAAACATAACAAAAAAGTGTACTATAAAAACAACAAAAAAGATACAAACAAAATCAATAAATCTTAATAAAAAGATTACGAAATTAACAAAAATTATTTCATAAAATAAATGAAAAGTATTGTAAATGAGATGCATAATTAATTACGTACTGTATATTGAGATTATATTCAAGAGATCTTATATAAGTGATATATTATATATTTTGGTATAATTAACGTAACATGGAAAGTTATTTGATTATATTTGATACTTAAAAACATACAGTATTATAGTGTAGTATACAGTATGTTTATCATCAATAATGGTTTTGTTTTTTTTACCTTTGTAATTTACATACTGTATTAATTATAAGCAACAAAGCCTCACCTTCTTTTTTTTTATTGAATAATTATTATATCATATATTATTACACCTACTTTGTCTTTTTTTCATTCATTTACCAAATGCCTTATTTAGAATTGAGTTGACTAGCAAGATCTATATGATTTTTATGAGCTTTAAATGCATTATACTGCAAAAATTTATTTCTTTGATTTTAAACATAATAAAGATGAAAACAAATATATTGATTGATAAGGCAAAAAAATGTAAAAACAACAACAACATAATCTTACAAAACCTGCTTTTGTAAATCAAAATAAGTTGAATTAGCAGTAAAATGCAAATAAGATCATAAAAAGAAACTGCTACACATAAGTTCATAAAGCCTGCAATATGCAAATCTACTTTAAAAAACTAAATTCTTTAAGCATAATATACCTATCAATAATATTACCATTTAAGATAAGAAAACACACTTAAAATGATGATAATTTTTCTTATGTTAAGTAAAGTAAAAGAGCAGATTTTATGAACTTATGTTTTGGTTTTGCATCATAGTCTTTCTTTATACTGTAATTTTGTAACAGATAAAAAAATATATACTCATTACAGTATAAGAAAGACTCTCATTAGCAAGAAGAACAAAACTAGAACCTCTCAGTAAAGAAATACATAACAGTATCTACAGCATTTTCATTGCATTATAACAAAATAATCAAGTCTTATTTTTTGATCTGTTTTGTTTTCAATTTGACTAGAATTATTTCTATTTTTCTTTTTTCTATTGCTACACTACCATATACATTTATCTTTTGACATTTAAATAATAGAGAATTCAATTTTGTAGTCAGATAAAGTTTCTTTAAATTATTTGCTTTCAACTTATTTTCCAATTAAAGAAAACAAAAATTGCAGTTAAGATCTAAAGAAAAGCATAGAAATATCAACAAGGGCCTTATACATCGATGGCTCCACAGAAAACTGAACTATCTATAGTCTCCACGCGCCTCCAATTTGGAACATCTGCGCTCTCCGCCTCTGCTGAAATTGAAGCATCTCTTACCAGCGCAACATTACAGAAGCTTCAAATTCGGGAAAGGCGGAGAGCACAGATGTTCCAAATGAGGCGCGCGGAGACTATGGATACTATAGTTTTTTTTTCCGCGGAGCCATCGACATTCTACTATGTTAAGAACCTTGGTGGTATTTCTATCCTTTTCTTCAACATATTTTTTAAAGAAATCTATACTTGTATTCTTTTCCAGCACTTCATATTTTTTAGATTTACAGTTGAGTTTGCAGATAATAAGAGCAATAACAATAATTACAATCAGCTATCATGTTGTGAGGGGTTTCCATTGACATTGACTGTATTTTTAAGAATTGACAGCAGTCTCTTCCATTTAGGTATGGTTCACACAATTATGATAATATTATTTTACCATTTAAACTCAGCTCGTGATTTTCTCATAAGAATAACATTGCAATTTTGCACAAGCTCTTGAATAGTAATATATATTATCATAATCATATGTACAGTCACTATGATATAAAGTTTTACTATATTGCATTATGGTAGTACTGTACCATGTGTATTAATATGGAGACTTTAATTAATGCAATGCTTCCATTTAATAGTATTGCCATACGGTAATAGAGTAAAATAAAAAATGTATCACAATGTTTGTTTACTACTCCTGATATCCAATTTTGTATCCAAACAAAATTAGATGTGAAACTTTTATCTGACTACAAACTAAAGTTCTCTGTCACAAGCCTACGTACACGGAGAGGTTTGCGCAGTCAGTCAACTCAATCAATTGTTGATTCCAGTGTTACAGCAGACAAGACCTCCACACACACTCTGCTAGGTATCAGGACTGAACCCATAGCTCATGGCTACCCGGTGGAAGAACTCTGCTAAAGCTTGTTTCAATGTGGGGTCAGTAGCATGGGCAGTTAGACGTCGTACACCATGGAATAACACAGGAAGTAGGACTCTGAAGTGAGTGTCGTCCAGTTGTGCAACAAGATCAAACACAGAGCCTAGCATCTCTGCCCACACACGACGATGAGCTTCACTATCCTGAGAAAACATATTAATATTTAATTTAAATTAAAAAGACCATATCAAACTGAAGTTTGAAATAACTTTAGGGATATGATCAAGGATATTTCACGTACCTTGAAAATGCTATTCTTTCTCTGTTGCTCAATTTCTGGAGAAACGCTAGGGTCATCTCTGGAAGTTGTTTGATGTCCTGATGCATTGAATGGATTCTTCCTCATACTGAGAGTACTGGTAGAAGGCATAGTTTGAGTTTGCTTTCTTTTCTTGTATTCACCCACTAGCTGAACTACGTCATTCTCAGTTGCCAGAGAGTAGACTGCATCTGCAGACTCACTCACTTTGTTTACAGGGGTCTCGTCATCATCGCTGGAGTCTGCAAGAGTGGTGGGCACAGAGGGCTTCTCCTCAACCACAGTTTCTTTCTTCTCCTTAACAGGGGAAGTACGAGGACTCTCTTCCTTGTGGTGGATTTCAGGGAAGTCATCAGGGTGTGCAATCAAGAAGAAGATTGGCTGAAATAAAAATTGAGAACATATAGATATTGACAAGACATGGATGGATAGCTAATGTACAAATAATTTATAAAAATAGTAACTTTAAAAAAAAAAAAAAATTCTTTCTTTCTTTCTTTTTACAATAATAAAACACGAAAATAATTGCAAATGCTGCAATAATGTAAATTTACCTCAATTTGTATTATATGACTTGAAAAATGTATACATACAGTATACGTACTGTACATATTATTATTAATAAAACTAACCTGATCCGCAATCTGATCCACAGCTGAGTGTTGTCCATCTCTATCTAAGACAATATCAATGTAAATGTCACACAAACTATCAAAACTCTGCTGAAGCCTAGATACAAAGGAACGTAAATCTATTGTATTTCCTGAAGCATCCATTATTCCTTTTTGCTCTTTACGCAGTTGCTTGACACTTATTGGTTCTCCATTTTTGTCATGCAATGCATGTAAGCTCAACTCAAAGAGAGCTACCACCTGAAATCACAAAAATATTGAGTTAAGAATAGCATTAAGCTAACAAATGTATCGTTTGTTACCTTGATAGTCCAAGCTGCTCCAGCTTGCCTGTACAAGTTTGCAGCTCTCTCAAGTTGTGCTACTTTCTGCACAAGAAACTTGAGTCCTGGACGAGAGTCAAATGCCACTGCAGCTCGATATGAAGTGTCTAGACAGGAGAGCAGCAGTTGCAGGTGCTCGGGGGCAATCAAGCTCATCAGACCTGACAACTTGGGGCGATCAGGAAACTTCTTAGTCTCTTGTGTGGGGGTCGGAGCAGGAGAGTGGAGAAGCACATTGGCAAGACTGCAAAGTAAGAAACATGCACTTCACTGTAGTCTTCAGTTTAATTATTGCAGTCTTGAAGTGGATTTGATAGGAAAATAATACTTTGATAGGGAAAATGGGGAATGGGAGAAAGTGAGCATAAAGCTTACAAGAATGACTTACGAGAGAGAAAATCATTTCTAACACACACACATATGAGCAGCAACTACAAACCTTTGTAATATACTATTTTTATATATGGGCTTAACTTTGACCTTGGCTACAAATTATTTTCTCTGTCAGCTGAATGCTCACAATTTCCAATGCCTCAAAGATTGAAATCAATCTACATGTCAGTACAAAACTTTTTTGTTTGTCAATTATTGCAGCCAATCTATTTCTCAATTCATGATTCCAAGAAAGAAATGAAAAACATCCAATTAGAAAGAAATTAGTGAAATTGAAGGGCTATAAGAATATTAGTCAGAATGCAGTTACTAAGCAAGTTAGTATTTGTTAGTAAAAAAAATGTGAATTCAGTTGAACACGAGAAAAAAAAATGAGAACAGAAAAACAGTTTTTTTATATAGTTAAAGCTAGGAGTTAAAAGTGTGTAGTGAAGTGTTAGTATTATTCACCTTGGTACAACATGAGAAGTTCCCTGAAGTAAAAGACTCCCAATAGTTTGAAGTAACATCTGATGAGCTAATAGTCCAACCACCATGTTTCTAAATGGAACTCTAACAATAAAGAGATCAGGATTCATACTAAGACCTACATCAGGAGGATATAACAAGAATATGAAGCTTCTTTCTTCATCTCCCTCATCTCCATCAATTGTCACAGCAAAGCTGGGTGTGGTGGGACTGTTAGTGCTACGTTGTCCCTCCAGTAGGAACACTTGCTGTGCCAGCTGCTGTAAGCGCTGGCTCTCACGTGAGGAGCAGTCTCTCCTTGCAGCTACCTTCACCTGTGCGAGGTCACCGTAGAAACTGTGCGAGCCTGAGTGGAAGGCAACAGTTAGTTGATGTAGAGCGTGTAGAGACACAGAACATGCACGATGTAGAGTCAGAGCAGCGATGTGCCACTGCTCATGTGTCAGGAGTGGACCAGCAGACAGCAGGGCATGTCTGGAACATCACAATAAAAATATGTAATAAAAGTACTTTATTTGCATGTTTTTATAATAATACTAACGTAAGAATCCTGTGTTGAATTTGAGCATATTATAGTTTAATCTCCTTACGTTTTTATAATGATACACTTTACCACATTATAAACTTTAATGCTTTGTTATTTTACTATACCTGATGCAGGCACATCCAAGTCTAGCTACACTCTCAGTAGGCTGTACAACACACTCCACCATGACCAACATGAGTTGCTTAAACATCAAAGTAGCACTAGCACATCCCTCCTGGCCTTCCGCTGTACAGAACATACAATTAACAAACATACATCACATAATATGACACCTTACTTACCTTTGAGAAAGCTCAAGTACTCCACAACTAAGTCAGTGGTCAGTCCACAGCATTGCTTGAAATTTGGAGCAAAATTATCCCAGCCTCGGAATATACGACTAGTTTTTCTAAGCCAGCCTTGTACAGTGGGTAGTAGTACATGGTTTACACAGAACAAGCCAAACTCAGGTCCTAAAATTAATTAAAAAAAAAAGTTAGTCTACATCAAAAACACATCACGCTTCACATATAAGATTTTTAATAATAATAATAGAAAATAGGTGGTTGAGATTCGAGCACGTTGCGATATATTAGACTGTGATTACCAGGACAATGCAGCAGAGAGCGCAACATAGTGAAGAGTGTGTCCAAAGTATGAGGTTGATATCTACGTGGACAAGCAATACAACAACCAGCAAGCCCCTCTACCAGAAGATACCAAACGTGAAGTACTCCACTTCCTCTGTCCATAGCATCCAGTGTACGACAATTACTTCCTTCAGTGGGAGCCAGGGCTTTGTAAGAGATTTCAGTATCATCTTCAATGTCATCAAAGTGTTTGATCTCAATGTTAGGTATGACACTGTCAACTAACTGTGGTGTGTTGTTCAGCTGAATCCTAGACAAACACAAAATCAATTAGTAAATGTGATAAATATTATTATAGGTTCTATGGTAACCATTCTTACCTATGAGCAGCATGGAAGATAGGACAAGAAGGCATTTCATACATAGAAGCCAGGATTTCTGAACATTGTTGAAGATATTTCAATGCGGCAATACATAAGTCAATAGATGGAGTTTCTACTTCATATCTTTCAATGTTGTCTTCTGTTTCTGCATCATCAAGTTCGCCTGTAAATTTACATAATATAAACATACGTTTTTATAATTCACTGTGTCTTATTGGAGAACGTGCTTTAAAGTACTTTTTATGAAAATTGCAGGTTTTAATTAAGTATTTTGATATTAGAAAGGCATGCTAAAAAATGAAATTTAATTTTTTTTTCTTTACTTACTAGGTCCTCGGACATGTTTCAGTAAGCAGAGAATACAATCAATTGCTGCATTAGAAAACACCAGGGGATTATCTGTACTGAGAAATACTTCAAACACATCTAGTAGAACTCTAAGTTGACCTTCGGAGCCTGCGTTGCCATCTCCTGGTAGTAAGAAAGATGATGAAGGCATACGTACAACTCTCAATGCACCAAACAAGGGACGCCAGCCAGATCTTATTTCTGTCTTGTTGGCCTCTACAAACTCACAAATGGAGCTCACAATCTGGAATTAAAAAAAAAACGTTATAATTTATTTGAGAGAATAGAATATTGTATACTCAATATACCTGATCTTGGACATCTGTATCACATAGCTCTAAACACAGGAGGTTTTCGAATGGTTTAAATAGAGCTTCATTGAAGTGAAAGTGAGGTAACTCTTGTTGGTCACTCAGTAATGCAGTTACAGTGTCATGGATGCTGATGATGGCTTTCTTAGAGATGCTTCTTTCTTTGTGGCATGCTGCCTGTTGAGCAACAAAATTTTCAATTAATAACTAGTCAAACAATTTTAAATTAAATATTAAAACCATTAAATATTAAAAACTGCGATGGTTTTTCTTTATATACACAATATTGAGTAAGTCACATAAAGGAAGAAATAATAGTATACAATCAAATTAGAAATGAGAACTTATACCATATACCACTCCTTTAACTTTTCTCTCTCTAAATGTAATTAATTAGGAAAGGTTAAAACCATTTCGGTTTGCATTGATAATCAAAGAAAAGGATAGGAGAAACCAACAAGCGCCAACAAGAGGGCTGTTGCCCTTGTAACGTCTTAGTTACCTTAGGACCTCATCGTGGTAAGGTGCTTGTTGGTTTCTCCTACCCTTTTCTTTGATTTTCTCTCTCTCTCTAAAACACATTAAAACTTGATCATGACTCATGAACTTACCTCCATGAAGTGAGGTCCAACCACAGACCAAGCTTTCATGATATGCACCAGAGGTCTGCCACTTCTCACACACTTGAGCATCACCTGGGCCAGCCTGCTGAGCAGCAGTGCATTGTTGGACTTGGCCACTGCTCGTGGTCCAGGAGAGAGCAGGGGTTGCCACCAGGGCTTACGTGATGACGAGACCCCTGCAGCTGCGCTGGGTGCTGCAGATAACTGAGAGAATAGCTGGGCCTGACTGGCATTGCACAGCTCAGTGAGGAAACTCATCAGTGCTTTCAAGTTCAGTGTCAGTGCTGCCTCATCAAACATCCTTTTGAAAAAAAAAAAGTAATTACATTAATTTGTAAAAACTTTCAGTGCAACTATAATGATAGTGATAATAGTTACAAAGTGAATAATGCAACGAGTAAAAACTAAAATCTGATTTTTTTTTCTTCACCACTTACCTGTCCACTTGTTGTGTTAGAGTGCTGATGATTCTGCTTGCATACTGCTGAGTCAGCACTCCATGAGACCTGACATCAGCATTACTCTCTACAATCAACTCTGGCACTGTGACACAACTAGGAGGTGCTGCAGTATTTGTCAAGAAGCTGTACACATCCTCACTATATAACACACAATAACTCACATTATCAAGTAAAACTGACATTAAAGTATAATGTATAAATTACCAAATATCTTCAGTGTCATCCAAACTCATGAAACTTAATTCATTATTCTTGCCAGGTTCATGTCTGGTTTTTGTAGATGTATGTCCTGAACTTTTAGTGTTCATTGCTTCATTTTGACTGAAGATTGTATGTTCCAGTTGTGATACATACATGCAGCATCTATAAAAAATTTGATTAAAATTTTGTCTTTGATAACAGTAGCTGAATCACTACCTGGTTTGAGCAAAATTATCAAATATAAATGTGTAGAAAATATTAAAAAACTGACCTAAAGACATGCTTCCAGCAGTCTGAACTGTGACTTCCCATTTCTAGACCACTAGAGAGTAGTACATCCATGCTGAGAGCATGAGATGTGTGCAGCCTCTCTGGTCCTCTGTGTAAAAGTCTTAGACGTCGAAGTCTGTGTCGTTTTAGCTCTGGTCGGGCTAAATTATCTTCTTGACAGGATGCAGAAGCTAACAGGTTGAAAACTGCTCCACATCGGCTTTGTAAGCCTAAGTTATAACAGAAAAGGAAATTTAAATACAATATTGTCTATTTTTAAATAGCTTAATGTTTAATAGGAACATAAGTCATACCTAAAACATTGCTAAGACGGGCTGCTTTTTGTAATCCCTCCAAACTAGCCACAACAGCTTCTCTCATACGTTTATGTTTAGTACGAGCTCTCTCAGAACCAAGCAGCAATCTGAGACTTGAAGATGCTGCTCCTAGGCCAGCATCTGTACTTCCATCTCCTAGAGTAACTGAGAGGACTGTGATCATGGAGCCCCAGCAGCAGGTTAGCACTCGGCGAGATAGCTTCAGACCTAAAAGTCACGTATTCAAGTTGTCACACATTTCAAATAATTTACTTTATTCTATAAAGTGAGCACGTGTTTTCAAATAAAAGGTTTGGCTTTTGTGTTACAACTTGTGATATAAGTAGTAAAATGATGTTGAAAAGGAATTTTGCTCGATATACTATTACCATTTTTATTTGACAAATAAAAGCAATCACTAAATCAGAAAGAAAACATACCTGCATCCACCTCTAAGGTTGTATCAGAGTGAGACGTTGTTCTGTGAAGTCTACGACAATCAGCAAGCATCTGACCTCCTTGTTGATTACTGCCCAAGCCATCAACATCTGTATGTACAAAGATAAATACATTAATATCAGACCATTCAAAATGCACTGGTATTTGTGCTACTAACCAGAAAGCAGATTGATGAGAGCCATGTTATTTGTAGAGTTGGGGACATAGCCAGCTTGCTCTAACAGACTGCAGTTGAGAATTTGCTGATAAAGTTCTGCTAGCCATGCAGTTGACAAGTACACCAGAACTCCACTACTGTATACTTCTTCAACAAAGTAATCCTGTGGAACAAAAATTATTAGTCAAATTTTAATCAACTGATAGCATTAAAAAATATATATCCAGCAGAAAAAAAGCTTGGTTTGTGCAAAGTAGGCTGCATTTTCCTTAATACATTATCAAAAATTAATTATATGTATCAAAATATAATAAATATGTATGGATAATTTCAGCACTAAACTCCATGAGCAACAGAGTATCCAATATGTGTTCATTATCACTGTGCTAACAACATTTTTGCTGAGATATAGGATTCTCGTAACTTTGGTTTCCACTATTTATTTTTTATTTTACCGTACCTTACTGCAATGGTTTATTTATCATGATGTCCTAAATTATCAAAAGCTTAATCTAGTTTCAACAACTGTATTTTATTTTTATAAAATATTTTAATAACAAATTCTTACCTCTGTAATGGGGATAACTTTCGAATCATCTTTATAGTAACCAATCTTGATAAGCTTGAGATTTAAAAGGAGAGCAGTGAAAGTAGCAAGATAAATTCCATCAGCATTAACAATGGAGATTTGAGATAAAGTATGGCTGGAGCTATCATCTTCAGGTCTTACTTGTTGCTGTGATAACAAGCCTAGAGAACAAAATATAGTAAGTTAGAAAATATCAGCCGGAGGTATCCCTGTGAGACTTACTTTGGCAATATTTAGATGCAAATTCCTGTAAAGCAGAGTCCACTTCAATTGAAGTTCTCAAAGTCATGAGGGAAGGAAGGAATACTTGAATTGTTTTGACAAAATTTCGAGCATTACTTCTTTCCACATCAACATATTCTGACTGAACCTAAAATCAACAAATTGGTTAGTGATGAGTTTAACATTTATTTAAGGGTTATTCTTACTTCACACTTTCTGGTTTCTTCTAGAAGTAATGTTTTGGGTACTTTTTCAAGTCGATTGGCTTCCTCTTCAATGCGCTGTCTTTCAGCTTCTTCTAGCAGTTGATCCAACTAACAAAAGTAAATCCAATTATTTAAAACCTATTAAATGTAAAATCAGCAAATCATATAGTTTTTTTTTAGAGGTACATTTCTTCATTTGCTTTGGAGCATACTTTAATTTTAACGTGTGTTTTTTTACTCTGCATTATATTTGTATAAAAAACAAACAAACCTCAGTATTCTCATGATCAAAGCCCTCTTCAGGCCCCTCTGTATCTCCTGATGTGGTGCTGCTATCATCTTCCTCACGACCTGCACCCTGCTCTTCATCCCCGCCTCTCTCAATACCACTACTGTCACTCTCCTCTCCCCTTGAAACTGCTTCTGCAAGACGTTCCTCAGATCTTGCCAGCAACAAACGTCGTTCACGTTCTATACGTTCTTGATAATGTTTGGGCAGACGAGACATGGACTGATATGTCAAGGGACCTGTAAAAATAATTTTGGGTTATATAATTTACTTTAATTGTTTATATAATAATTCATACCTTGATAATCACAGTTGGATAAACTTTTGTAAATTAAATTGATTTTATCAGCATATTTATCAGTTATTCCCTTCCCTGTGCAAAGTTCCTCTAAAGATCCAAGCATAGCAACAATGCAAGCTACACTTGCTCCTCGTACAGCTGTTTCCTGACTGCGACTACACTCTTCCACTGAGTCCATTACACTGAAATTCAATAAATAAAAAATTATACACCATGGAAATGAGACAATATGTATAAACTTACAGTCTCATGAGTGCCATGTCACTTTGTTGAGATCCTTTATCATCCTCTAAAAGAATAGGTCCAGTAAAGTCAACGATCCTACTAGGACTCCTCAGTAGCTACAAGTAGTGATCACAATTAGTATAAGGTAAGTTAGGAAAAATATATATTATTCTAATTACCTCTCTAAGTGCCTGCAGTGCTTCAAGTCTGTGCTGAGGAGGAGGGTAGAGAAGCATGCGATGAAATACAGACTCTAATACTGGACGTAGTGAGCCGACACAGCCAACAAGACGTACCAACTGTGTGCCAATACTACGGTACAAACAAAAAATTATTTATAAATATATAGATTCTGGAATAACTTTGTAGAAAAAAAAGAGGAAATTTCCTTTTTTTGGTTTGCATGTTATCGAAGGAAAAAAATGGAAAAATCAACAAGCACTTGACCATAATGATACCAGTATCTAGGAGAAGATCTGGATGGTACAGTTTACACAAGTATGTACATATTTATAATGATATTTGATAACACTTTTTTTTAAGAGCAAAAGTTTTACCTGTAGACAGTTTTGGCCTCATGACTGTCAAAACTTGGAGCTGATGCAAGACAACCTGATCCTCTTCCCATTTCTCCTTCGGTCTTGTTGCTGGATACTATATTCTTGTCAACTCTAGGTGACCCTAGGAAGGCAATCAGTGCAGGACAAAACTTCTGCCAGAGGAATGTAGTGAAGTGCTTGTTAGTGTGTGTTTGTTGCGGTAGACTGGAGACCAGAGTGTGGAGACATTCCAGGAGAAATACCACACTACCACAGGAGCGACCAGTAGGAGCACTGGAACACATTATGTTTTAATATAATTTAAGCAACTGAAGTTCACAATCTTAACTTACTTTTGTGCTTCCTCCATTTTGCTGCAGATAAACTGTAGAATAGGAATGACTTCATTGAAACAAGCAACTCCTGCTGGAATATCTGTCATTGATGTATGAGGCTGGTTCTTATTAACCTCTTGACTTTCTTCCTCTATAACACAAAATAAATATTAACTTTTGTCAATTCTTTGAATTCGTCTTGCAATGAATTATCAGAATAGTGTATTTTTTCTAAGAGTATCGTAGACCCAATAGTTTATGACTGAAAAGCTAGTTTGTAAGTGAAATTTGCACTGACCTAAAAAGTTACAGAAAGATCGTAGTGTTTGACTAGTAGCAGCTTGAGCAGCTGTTCTTACAGCTTGGTTTCCAGATTCATATGCTTCACTACATAACGTTAATACTTGAATAATAATACGTCCATTCATGGTCCAATAATTTGTACATGCCATATTTAGAAGTACCTGTAAATAATAATAATGATTATATATTTGTTTCTTGTTTTAAAATAGCATAAAATTGTACCTTGAGCATGTCCACTTGTGTGTCATCAGATTGAGAAAGAATGGAACCAATGGCATGGAGTAATTGTGATGGAAGCCATAATGAATCATCTTCAGGTTCATAATTGGAATGAAACCTATCATCTCGGAGGATTTTCTGTAAAATATTATGTATAATTAAATACAGTATGTATTTAAATAATAATGGTTAAGGAAAAATCGACTTAGTAATAAAAAGATTTGATAGAAAAAGACATTGATAGGAAAAATGGGAGAATGAAGAAGTTATGAACATGTATAGAAAGCGGCAATGTCTTTAATGTTAGATACACCCTGGACTTGCATTACAATGCAGAGCACTGCAGCCAGTCTAGCAGTCCAGGTGACAAAGAGCTCTCTTCTCAAATAGTTTTTGTGGGAGACAACCCCCCCCCCCCCCCCACTCTCATATGTTTAAATGGTTTTCCCATATATACGCTGCAATTTTATACTACATGTGATGCTTGCTTGTACCTTATGTATGGCAATTGCATTAATTATCAGCAATTGTAATTTTTTAAACACCTTTCTCTCATTTTAGTAGAATGTAGTGTAAAAAATAAAAAAAAAGCAAACACTTTATTGCTGATAATCATAATATATGTACAGTACAGCTCTGGTCACAAGTTTGAGAACGGGGCAGCGGCAGCCGCAGAGTTTTTTCATAAAGATAGCATAGTGTGGTTGTGGATTGTCTACACAAATCGTCCTCAAACTAGTGGCCAGAGCTGTACTTCTTTGAACAAAAGTTCTAAAATGGGACAGCGGCGGCCACAGAATTTCTCATAAAGATAGCATAATGTGGTTTATGTGGTTGCATGTTGCCTATACAAATTGTTCGGATACTATTGTCCAAAGGTGTACCTATACATATCTAAAGTGCCTAGTATAAGGTAAGACCATCCATGGGTAAGACTATGCCTTTGTAACAGAGAAAATCAATCAGTATGAATGTGTAAAGCTGTGATATAAATTTTTACTCTCTCGACTTACATATATGAATATGTATAACATGCATTGATGTATAAGAGACGTAATGCTACATGTAAAATAACAACAGACATAATTAAGGTTACATGTGTATAGAATGAATATTATATGCATATGCATCATATCACAGTCTGCACATTGTGTATGATTCTGATACTGTCACTTTAATCATATTTGTTCAGGCTCGGACTGCCCATAAGAGCAAGGTCTGCGATAGTGGATGTGGCCCCCCTTGTTTGGAGGCCCCTAAGGCCCTAAAAGGAACGTAACTAGGGTGTTACAGCCCTTTAGTCGCCCCCCCTAGAGGGTGTTACGCCCCTTTCACGGATGTGGCCCCTTGAGTGCCAGTCCGACCCTGTTTATAATATATACATACATATAGATGAGTGGAGTCACTTTAACCAACTTTTTATTTACTTTAAAATATAGTCTGCTATATAAATATCATATCAAATCTATTAGACAAGAAATAGACAATGCAAAGAAAACTTACATGCAATCCAGAGAGTCCATAAGAAACAAATTTGCTTCTTTTTGTTTCCAGGGCTAACTGTAATGCTAAAAAGCATTTTGCTCTTAACTCATATGGTTGGTCTCGAAGCATACCTTGTTGAGCTTCCAATAAATCTATATAAACGCAAAATATGTAAATTTTAATCACACAAGTGTCTTAAATGTCAATGACTGATAAAAGCGTCAAAATTTGAGGGTGATTTTATACTGTCATTTACTTACCGAAAGCATCTTGAGCGGCTTTTTTCAATGCTGTTAATTTGCTGCTGGATGCCTCTTTTACAATTAAGACCATAAGGTCTTCCATTGTGGAGGCTTATTATTTAATGATTAATAAAATAAGTGAACCGGTTTACGAAATATCTTTCTTCGCCGACATTACTGCAGCAAACGTCAAAATCAGCTGGAAAAGAAAATACCACGAATATGCGCATGCGCAGAGACGCAAAACTGCAAATTAAAAAATCAAAACATACGCGTGTGGTGTTTGTGTTCCCACGTGAATTCTTTTAAAATATTAATCTAAAAGGAGAAATTAGGTAATTATTTATTATTTTAATATTGTAATGTAAGTTTGAACTATCTGTGAATTAGTTATATCTTTTAAAGAACCTAGAAATGAATTTTTTGTTGATGAAATTGTTTGAGCAACGATTGAGTCTGGATTGCTTATCTGCATTGATATGCATAAAAATATGAATGCACACTTTGCACTGATTTGCATATGCGGCACTGGCAAACATCCCAATGTCACCTTTAAAAACCAAGCAATCATAATTTCAAAAGAAATCTTAGTCCCATATGTATCTATATTAATACCTCGGGTCATGTGATGAGAGTATATGTACATACATACTGTCATACCGGTACTGCCCGATCTGTTCTAGTTTGTATTTTCTACAGCTATGCATATATATATATCATATATCATATTACAGCTACATACATATGTATATGTATGTGTGATTTAAGAATTGTTGTCAGTGCTCTGCAGTCATCATCCAAAAGCTAATGTTGGTTTGTTTTCTGTTAATGCAGCAAAATGCCTATAAGATTCTGCCCATGGTGTGGTAACATGCTACGTTTGACATCTACAGAAGCTGATGTGATGGCTTTCTACTGCAAAAGTTGTCCTTATACAAGTGAGATACGTAAGTGTTTATCTAAGAAAATTGACACCAAACCAAAAGAGTTAGACGATGTTCTCGGAGGTGCTGATGCATGGGAGTGTGTGGATACAACTGAAACTAATTGCCCTGCTGATGGCAATCACAATCGAGCTTATTTCATGCAGTTTCAAACACGTTCAGCAGATGAACCTATGACCAACTTCTATAAATGTGCTACTTGTGGTCATCGTTGGAAAGACTAAAAATAATAACCAAAAGACTATTTTAATCATAATATTTTGTTTGTTGACTGATTTGTATGTATGGGTATGTAATTAATTTTAAAACAATGAAAAATAAATGTAATGACTTAATAAAAATTTAAAAATTTACAAGCACATAAATTCAAAATGTTATTAAAATTATTTCTGGCTGTATGAGTGTAAATATTTAAGATAATAAATGTTATGGAGATTTTCATGTAGAATTTGAGTATCATTATTTAACTACTAAAAAATCACAGTAAAAGTATAGCAATGTTAAATAATATAACTAATACAATATCTAGTGTTACTATCATTTTGATGGCTCCGAGGAAAACTATCCATAGTCTCCGCGCACCTCAAATTTGGGACATCTGCGCTCTCCGTTTCTCCCAAAACTGAAGCATCTGTAATAGAGCGCTGGTAAGAGATGCTTAAATTTCAGCAGAGGTGGAGAGCGCAGATGTTCACATTTGAGGCGCGCGGAGACTACAGATAGTTCAATTTTCCGCGGAGCCATCGATTTATTGGTGAATAAATTTAATGGACCCTTTCAGTTTTTTTTTTTTTTTTTTTTTTAACTGATCGAGGATTGCTGACAACACAAAGTTGGTAGCTGCCTGTTTTCTATCTGTCGCTATCCTTCAAGATGATAAAATACTGATGGATAGTGACAGATGTATGTGAAAAGTAGCATTCTAAACATTAAAACAGCTACATCCATTGGTATCCTTCATTTACAGCTTACAGCTCATGTGAAAGGGTGGATAAGTTAATATTTAGGCAACTCGGTCCATTGGTATATGTAAGTTGTCATTGCACTAGTAAGATGTACATACGTAAGTTTTGAAGAAATTTTTGAAAGCAAATTGACACTAATGAATGAAATTGGTATTCTATAAATGCATTTGAGTACCAAAAAAAAAAAGTGCATACATTTTTTCCCCTTACTTGAGTTATAGCTGCTCTATCACATAAGAAAGCATGTTAAATCAAGACAGGATCAGAAAGTTATCTGCTAGCACTGTGTTAGCACATACTGTATTGTTGAAGTATAGGTTTGTTTCCACACTAAACCCTTTCTACAAGGCTTCTATTGTATTATTTTATTGGAGAGCATCATGTATCAAACGTAACAAAAATTCTGAAGTTCACACAGTATATTATACTAGTATACAGTAAATGTAATTGCAGGTAATTTCCATTGAAATTTTTTAAATTTGTATGCAATCAAATTTACTGCACAATGCATATCACTTTGTGTGAACAAGATGTCCTAATGCATAAAAAAAAAAAAAAAAAAAAAAAAAAAAAATCAAGACAAGTGAGCTGTCACAGCTAGGTATGATAAATTTGAAAGAAAGGGATATTAGAAAACCAGCAAGTGCCTTACCATATTGAAAAGAGTCCCATAGTTTACTAGTTGGGTGAAAATCTTGCTAGCATGGAGATAAATGTGTGTTATAATATAATTATAATGTGTCCATCTATTTAATATCTATATCTCTGTGCTATTAAGATTTTTTACCAAACTATGGACCTCTCTTCACTATGGTAAGGCCCTTGCTGGTTTTCTCCTATCCTTGTCTTTCAAATTCATCAAAAATAATAATAAATAAATAAAAGTAACTCTTTGCATGAAACAGCTCTTTACCAAATTAGTTAGAATATTGTAGTTAAGTTAAAGAACTGTTATCCATCTAAAAACCTTTTAAAAGTATAAAAAGCACAATGAATTAATAATAATAAATTCTGTAGGAATAAAAATTACACAGTAACAGGAAGTTTTTATTTTTATATAATAGTTTTATTTGCATTTTTTTTTTTTTTTTACATTTTTTTTTTCGTACTATATAAATTGCCAACAGAAATAATTTTTTTTAATAATATTTTTCATGTACAGTAACTGACATTTTGAAATTCTTCATTAATTTTTTTCCTATGAATTACATAATGCAACAATTTTTTTATTATATAACTATAGTATGAGAACTGTGTGTGTGCAGTTTTTTTTTATGGAATGTCTTTTTTTTTTATTATTTATTTATTTTTTTTTATCAAAATCAGGGAATCCAGCAACACTTAACATTATTTGAAGCAAACAGTCATATTAGTCAAAATTACAGATATTGAACGTTTATTATTAAAATGACGTGGAAATGTTTTAATAATTTCATTTCCACTTTTATCTTCATAATTTTTCTTAACTCAAAAGTTAAGGACAGAGAAAGAAAAATATTCATTTTTTTTTTTTGTTATTAAATTTGATGTGTATTTTATTTTAATATAAAGAATAGGAAAGGAAATTGCAATGGTTTTATCTTTTCTTTTTTTTTTTTTTATTATATATTATTGTACTTTTTATTGAGATATTATTCTGCATCAATTCACAATTAATTAATATTGTTATTATTCCAGTACTTTTTGTTTTATCTCTGTCCATTGCATTTAGTTTTTTTTATTTTTTATTATATATCCAAACTACAAAACTTGGATTCCAGATCTTTTTATTACCAAAATGGATGTATGATTTTTTTTTTTTTTTTTTTTTTGTGATTGTATGATATCATAACCGTACTCTAGAATTATATATATTTTTTTTGGCCTTAAAAAATTTCAAAAATGTTTATTTTTATTTATTTTTTTATTTTATCTTAAGGAAGATAACCACTTATTAACAATACAGAAGAAATATTTTTTTATTATTATTATTTCATCTCATTCACTTATTTTTCCATAATTTAATAACATTATTTTTTGTTTTATGAATCGAGATAAAAGAATTATTTAAACATTTCATAACTATTTGTGATTATCTTTCAAAATATATAGTTAATAATATTTTTTTTCTTTTACTTTATACCCGAGTTATTCACATAAAAACATGAGTTAAACAGGCACCGCTACAAACAGATATTTTTTTTATTATTATTTTTTTACACATATGATTTTTTTTTTTATTTATTTATTTTGCACTACCTAATAGAAGATATTAGCTGTGTTATTCATGCAATGCTGCTGTGAAAATGGAATTATTTAGGAAACAAAACTTTTTTTTAGGCAAAGAAAGCATTTTATTCAAGTTATATTATTATTTTTTTCTAAAAATATTTCAGTTTTCGCTATATAAAAATTGAAAACTGTTTTATATATATATATATAAATGGTCAAATATTAATTGTTTTATTTTACGTTTAACATAAAAACTGAAGAAAGAATGCTTTAAATTTATTATTTACTTATTTATTTTTACAATTTTTTTTAGTTTTATTATTTATTTATGTTTTAAATTCACAGTGGCATAGATTAACACAGCTTTTTTTTTTAATTTTTTTTTTCTTTCTTTTTTCTTTTTTTCAAATTTTTTTTTAATAACATGTTTTAATAACTTTTTTTTTAAGAGGAGACATAGCTGTCTCAACTTTTTCTTTAAAAATGATTGTTAACAATATTGGCACAGTCTATGCCCCTGTATAACCAACTAACATAGTAACACTTTTTTTTTCTTCTTCTTCTTTTTGTTTTGTGCCTCCCTAATAAACATGAGACACGAACCCTTTTACACACAACCATTATTATTTTTAACATTCATTCATTTTTTAAATTTTTTTTTTTCGCAAAGTGATAAGAATATATGAAAAATAAACATTAATCTATCCAGGACAAAAACAAAAATATTTAATTATATATATATTTTTTGCGTCATAATATTTTATACTCTTATAGGATTAAAGGGTTACACAAAAACTTTTTTTTTTTTACTATATTATATTTAGGTAAACATTTAGTATTTTTTTTATATATATAGTTTATAAATTATACAATTAACTACATATTTTTTAAGCCATTTAACATTTCTATCATTATTATTTATTATTATTTTGTTCAAAAGAATTATTTTATGTACCCCAAAATTTGCTTTCTCTTTTTTTTCATGATGTTGTAAAATTGGGAAAGAAAAACTAAAATTTTGTTTTGTTCTTCTTCTTTTTTTTTTTTTTTTTAGTATAAAACTGGAGAAATATTGAGTGCTATGAAATTAATTATAGTTATGAGACCCACTTTTTTTTTCTTTTGTAATACCTCTATTGACATTTTACTTTTATGATGGACTTTTTCCGGGTATAGGATTTCATATAGCACCATATAAATTAAAAATTATGCATATTATATGTAAAAAACACAGAATTAAAATATTATCTTTTTCCTTTTTTTTTTATATATAATATTTTTATTTATTTTTTATTAAATCGTGTTGGCACATTTTTTTAAAAAAAAATTATTTAATTATTTATTTATTTTAATTTTAAAAAAGCAATAACATTCACACATATTCACCAATTATTAATATTATTTTTTAATTAGTATTAATTTCAAATGAGCACATTTTTTTAATGTAAATAGTCTTTTTCATAAATAGAAGAGGAAAAAAATGTGTGTGTGTTTTTTAAATTTATTATTAATTTTTTTTATTGTTGTAAATTGTTTTTTTTTTTTTTTTTTGAGCTTTTAATTTTTTTTATTATTTTTATTTTTAATTTTTTTATTATATGTATTTTTTTGCGTCTTCGTCATATTTAATTAATCAATATCAACAAATATATTAAATATTTTTTTTTCCTGATGTTATATTATTATATACTTATTATTTTTAAACACTATCAACACTGCTAGCATAATGCTCCGCGGCTTCACATACATGTTGCATACTTCTTCGACTTCCAGCCAAACTTGCTGGCATACTAGCGGGCATACTTCCTGGTATACTACCTCCTCCTCCTCCACCACCACCACCTGCAATACTTCCCACCATACTTCCAGCCAAACTTCCACCTAAACTTCCACCCATTCCACCTCTATAACCTCCTGGTGGACCTCTTTGTAATCTTCTACGACGACGCCTACGTCGACGTTTTCGTTTTCGATGACACCAAACGCAGAAGATAAGGAGAAGTACTGCTAAACCACTTAAACCAGCACCCAATAATGCAAGAGGTTCAAATGGTGTTTCCGTCAAACCTGTAAAATATTATTTAGAAAAAAGTTATATAAGTATTAACAATTATGAAATAAATATTTCTGAAACCAATATAATATATATATTTTAATAAAATTAGTGTACATAATTATAATGTAAAACCTCTTTTTAATTTTTTTGTAATTTTTTCTTCTCTAAAATAGATGAAATTTTATGATTGCTAAAACTACACAACATCGAAAGAACATTATTTGTTTTGTTATTTACGTGCAAAATCAAGGAATAGAAAGAGGAAAGTCAGTTTGTTGTGTAAATAATAATAATAATAAAAACTTAAACGTGCATATCATGCATACCAACCAAGGGAATCAAACAAAACATTCATCAAATATCAGTGATCATTTACTCTATAACTACGTTGCTAAGCTCTACCCCTCTAAAAGGTTTAAATGTCCAATTCAGGGCTTATTATTATTATTAATATTATTATTAATTAGAAGCGTCTAATTACAGAGTTGAGATCCACAATTTTCAGTAAATAAAAATTTGTTTGTATGTGTCAATTTTTTTAATACAGTATAGTATATTAAAATTTAATAAATTTTAGAATTAATTGTAAGAAAAACTGTGAAATCAACTCAATTTATCAGTATAATATAAATTTACTATCATAAAATGTTTTATCATAATTAAAATTACAATAAATATGTAATTATAATAGTAAATAAAAATACTATACTTTAAAATTTGTTTAAAAAAAATTTCAGCGTTATTTAAGGGAAAGTATTTTTTTTACCTCGACAAGAAGACGAGGAGTGAGGGTGATATAAATATATATATATATATTTTAAAATATATATAAAAAATTTAATAACAATTATTGAGCTGCAGCAGGTAGTGCATCATTTCATTAATTAATATAGTCTATTTATATATAGTATTTTTGTTTTTTTGTTAATTATATTGTATTAAAAAGAGTGAAAGGGGGAGGGGTGGGTAATAAAAAGGGATGAGCGTCTCTCGCATTCCTTTCACATCATCATCAGCATCATCCAGCATCACCATGGAGCATCACGAGAGCAAGAGCAGAAAGGACAGACCAGACAAGAGGATAAGACTGGCAGTGCTTGTATGGCACGATACTGGGGAGGCAAATGCGCCACCTGATTGACAAACAGAAACCACACACACCACAGCGTTATAAAAAAATCAAAAAAATAAAAATAAAAAGAGTACGACTTAAGTTCTTCCCCCTTTTTTTTTTCTTTTCGGATAAAAAAAAAGGAAGTCTTTTTTTTTCTTCCATATAAGTACTACTAAAATAAAGAATTATTATTAATATTGTTTTTTTATGCTGTGTGATTTTTATTATAAATAGTAAAATGGCTTTTAAGTTTTTAGCTATTCTATTATTTATTAGAGTCAGTTATCTAATTAGTCAATATTTAAAACAAACAATGAATGGTAACATTATTTTTTTCATGCATATTCTACTTTTTGTTGCTATATATATTGCTAAAATTTTGTTTAATGATCAATATTCACATTTAAATTTTGCACAATTTTTTTTTATTATATTTATTTTACTGAGCCATTTTACTATATCAAAAAAAAAAAAAAAAAAAATGAAATTATAAAAAAGTCGAAAAAAAATTTGAATGAGATCTACGTTAAAAAATTTGTAGCAGAGGAGCATACTAAAATATATTTGCACATAATTTAAATTTTGTAGTATAATGAATAATGATCGATAGTTAGCATTATTAGTTATTTAGGTTTGCAGGGGCTGGGAAAAAAGAGAAAAGATAGAAAAGAGAAGGGTATTGCACGCGACACCGACAGTCCGCATGCTCTTACAAGTGAATAAAAAAAAAATAATAACTTGTTTATATAGAGATAGATAGATTATAGAAAAATACATCGAGGCGATTGTTATATAAGTGAAACTGATTGCTAAAATAAAATATATAGTATTAGTTAGTAAACATGCTTATTTAGGATATTTATTTAAAATTAAAAATAGCATAATAAAATGCTTACAAAATTATAAATATAAAATTAAAATAGCATATAAAGCATCTATATATAGATATGAGTTAAAAAATTATAGAATATTGTACTTTAGGTGAATCATGTAGTTTTAGTGATTTTATTTATTCATTAATTTTAATTACTTTGCGTGATTTAGTTATATTAAAAATATGATGTCCACTTTTTTTTTAATGTTTTCAGTTGTTTTTGACTATTATTTGTGTTTGTGTGTGCATGATAATTTTTATGTATGTGATGCTTTTCAATATATAATTATATTATGTTTTTATTTAATTGCAGTTAATTATTTATGGGGGCGATATAAAGTCATTTTTAATTAATTACTATTATAATGTATTATAAAATGTAGTTCCTTGATCCGAACTTTTTTCTTTGTAGTTTTATTTATTACTTTTTATTAGTTTTTTTTTTTTTTTTTTAATCAATAGCCCTCAATTTTGTTTTGTTTAGGAAAGAGATTCGTTAGCACTCAGTTTCGGCTGCCAATCGCCTTACAGTATATGTATGCAAAAACCAAATGCTATATAGAGGTTATAGGAAGACCAAAAAAAAAAAAAAAACTCTGCAAGCTTAGAATTACTTACAGTTTGCCTCATCTGAGCGATCTTCAAAACCACAGTTATCAACGTGATTACAGCGGAGACGTTCTGAGATACAAAATCCGCTTTTGCTACACGTGAATTGGTCACAACCCGGAGAGTCACTCACTTCCGTCCAAACTGCACGGAAACCTTGAGCCCCAACTGATTTGTCTGCAGAGATGAAACTGAAATATCAACCCAATTTAATTAGAGACTAAAATTAAACCTCTTTTCTTGTGGAAGTAATGTGAGCGTTATAGTTGTTCGTAATTAAGGAATGAACTGTAAAATAAAAATATAAATTATAGTTTACAGTTTATAAGGTTAATAAATAACAGAAGTTTAATATAGTTAATGTGATTTCTTGGAAGCAACACTATTTATTGTAAGTTTTTTTTTTTTTTTTTTTTTTTTTTTTTTTTTTTTTTTTTGTAAATAGTTTTATTACAAATTTGGTTGTAATTTTAGCTGCAAAATTTAGCTGCATTTTAGACTTCAAACTTCGGTTTTACATGCTCAAAATGTTCTTTATTAGATCACTTAAACATATCTGTAATTTAACAAAATAATTTTAATATTAGTGGTCACAAGTTGAATTTTCTCCATTGTTTGGTCTTACCTTATTCTCATGACATGACTCTCCGAAATAAACTGCGTTCTATCAAAAGGCAATTTTTCTCCACACAACTCGAGTGGTGGTCCCTCCTGTCCTCTCCAGATTCTCACCACTGCTGCTGGACACCCTCTACCTTGTGGTTCGCCCTCCACAGCGAATGCTTCAAAGTTTAGCAGGATTTTATGTCGTAGTCGAACTGTTAGGTACCAATTGCATGTTCGACTTGCTAGCCCGCGCTCAGGTCCCTCGTAGTTGTTAGGCCAATTAGGACTGGTAAGCACACCGAATTCTTGACTGCTTACATTACTGCCGCAATCTGAAATATTTAATGCAGTTTTCTTTTATTTTTTATCCATAACGATGGGAAAAATCAAAGATAATTCCTCGGTGGAAAGAATAGCCCCTGATTTTCTACCGATTCGTGTACCGCACAACATATAGGACAAACAGGTTGCATAGCTCAAAGTTTTGCAGGGGCATCCAAGAAGACTGCAATCTAATTGAAACGGTAAATTATATTATTATTTAATGCAACTATTTCCTTTCACATTTTGAACTTAAATTAAATTGAGAAACAAGAAATTTTATTTATATTTTTTTCCAGTTTATAAATAAATATTTATAATATTTAATTTTAGCTTGCAATGATGTTATCGAACAAGTTTAAAAGTATTTCTCACCTCCAAATATTGACTTAGCGACTTCAAACATATATCTTGCTTTAAACCCACTGAAAACGCCTTCGTCATCCGAGTGTAGTAGAACTTTGAGACCCGTAGCTCCTCGATTAGACTCGACAGGCCCGGGTGCTGTGACGCCGCAGTATCTTCCAACCAACTTCTCTGTGCCGTCTTTGTACATGTTGTAGATTTCCAGCCAGTCTTCCTGACAATAGTGTCTGTACAATCCCAATATTAAATGAATATAAAAAAATGTATTTCGTATTGATAGAAATTAGATAGATTTGGCTGTATTAGAAAGTTTACAAATATTTTGAAATCCCTGGAAACATACACACACACACACACACACACACATATTTTATTATACATATACACACAACACACACACATATACAGAAAACAGCTTAAGCTGCATCAACTGAAAATGATACTTAGAGAAAGTGACCTAGTAAATCTGACTTTGAAGTGCAACAGTATATACTAAAGAAAAAAAAGTACTTTACATAAAAACATCAAACATATTTAAAAAAAATGTAATGTAAATAATATTTTTGAGATCGTCCAAGAGAGTTACGTTTCTTTTAAATATAAATAGCTAAAAAAAAAATAAATTAAAGGCATTTCTTTTAATTTTTTGAAATGTAAAGAAATTGTTAACGCTATTCAATAACCCTTAGGATTTTAATTTTTTTTTGAATTATTGATTAAATAATAATATATACGTACTTAGAAATGCTTTTAACGTTTTGTTCTCATTTTACATTTGATATGTATGAACATATTAAGGGAAGGAGAGAGAGAGAGAGAGAGAGAGAGAGAGAGAGAGAGAGAGAGAGAGAGAGAGAGAGAGAGAGAGAGAGAGAGAGAGTAATATG
The DNA here is from genome assembly GCA_949318235.1 of Ecdyonurus torrentis. Classification (NCBI taxonomy): domain Eukaryota; kingdom Metazoa; phylum Arthropoda; class Insecta; order Ephemeroptera; family Heptageniidae; genus Ecdyonurus; species Ecdyonurus torrentis. Next base: position 16,772,815 of record OX439132.1, on the reverse strand, counting down.
ATCACGCTTGTATGACAGATTATATTATTCATATTTCTCGAAAAAAAAAAGTACATACATACGATGAGAATGGTATTGTAATGTTGTTATAAATATGCTTACCCGTACGATCCAAAGGTTGTATTTGCCGAGTCGGCACGTACTTTAAAGTGGTCAAATACAATGTTGACCTGCTCGTTGGGAGTGGCCACGAATATATACGAGCAGTTTGTACCGGACGGGTAGTTGGAGGGGTAACGAGGAGAATTAAACTCCCCACGTTTACGACTCGTACTTCGGTATGTAAACGAACAGCTTCCGTCAGGAGCAGCAGTGCCTGGTATCCGATACTCTGCAAACAATAATGTCATGCTTATCTTACAAATAAATATTTCAATATTGTTAGCATCAACTTTTTTTATAGGGAAAAAAGTTTGGAAAAAAGAAAAAAGTAATTAAAAATTTGTCGAAATAGGTTTATTACTATAAAGTTTATAAATAAGCCTTACTTTTTTTTATTAAGAATCTATACAAGTATAGAGGTACACTCACGTACAAAAAAATTTATGGTTATTTACTCCAAATATATAAAAAATTATTTGTAATATATTATATTTATAACTCTCCATAACACAATGAACACGTACCAAAGCATTCTCTTTTTCTACTAGTTTACCATTATTCACAAATATATATATATTTATATATATATATATATATATATATATATATATATATATATATATATATATATATATATATATATATATATATATATATTTATATATAAAATCCATAGTTATAATATGGAGAATATTATATGGCTCAATAATTACCGGATATTTGTAAAAAATCATTAAAGCAGTAATAATAACTTTTTTTAAATATAAGTTACTTAGCGTGAAATTAAATTTAAGTTTTCAATTATGTGAAAAAAATCAATCTAAAAACAGAATCAGTTGTTTGACAGTTCTTTTAATAGAATATCAATCTATTGTTCAGCACGAAACTCTGCTTATGTAACAATGAGTTACTAAAATTTCTTTTGAAAGTGAAAATATGAATTATTAAAAATAAAAATAAAAAAATGATATATATTATATATATATATAGATTTTTCAGTTTTTATTTGAAATACTTCAGTATTTGTGAAGAGAATATAAAAGTTTTCTATGTTATAACAATTTTTTTTATTTTTTGTTAACACTCGTATGATTTTAAACTTGTATTTAAAAGTTTTTTAAACAAATTATTTAAAAACTATAGTTTTATATATAGCAGTAATATTGAAGTAAACATACTGCTAAATGTATGTCCTAAATTCCTTACTTAATCAAGTAAAAGTTAATTGTTAAATCAGCAACAGAATTCCCATAAAAAAATTACTAGGACACCAGAAACTTATATATATATATATATATTTATATATATATATATATATATATATATATATATATAAGAATAAAATCATAGTTTATAATGATACAAAATAACTATTAAAATAGAGTATGTTTAAGAGGAGAAGACAAAAAAAAAGAGTCCAAATCACTCTTTTGAGAATCAGATGAGAAAAGTTTCTATTGCTAAAATGGGAAATAACAAAATAGCTAGGGGAGAATGACGCTTATAGACTGACCTGTCTCGAAGATGTAGTTGGCTTTATATCCCCGCCCTTGTAGTTCTCCACTACTGAAGACCATGACAAGACGTGGTCCATCAGAGACAACTTGCGCCGGTAACCTTTCCCCACACAACTCATGATCATACTTGTCATAAGCATCCATTGCCTCTTGACCTTTCAAGTAAACTTTGAGGTAGCCATCTGAGCACCTGAAGTCAAATTAAATTTACCTATCATTAATATATACGCCTGTAAAAATATAACATTAAATATTTTGCCACATAACCAGATAGTAGTAAAAATATTTAACGTTACTTGCAGTATCGTACTTTAAAAGTATAAATACGTTTTTTATTCGTATAGAAAAGTAAGTAGATTTATTTTTTGGGTACCGATTATTTGAACTTTTCAATAACATTCCGTTACTGCCCTTATATTATATTAATCAAAAGTGTTGTAATTTATTTTTTATCAACATAGACATGAAACATTTTTTTTTATGCAATTAAAATATAAAAAGTCAACATTGTTTGAATTATTAGTAAGGCAACACATTAATAGAGCTATGTGTATGGAATTTTTTTATTAAAATATTTTATATGATGAATTTTTAATTAAACTTACTTTTTTGATGTGCTAATTTTAGGTAGACGAGTTTTAAAAATATCTACCACACTTTAAATAATATTTTACGCTAATATATACATGTAACATGTAACATGTAATAATGTATACATGTAACAAAAGCATGTAACTAAAGTTCTATTAAAAAAAAGAAGAACAATGATTTAATTCAACTAAGATGACTAAGCACTTCTGCGTAATTTAAAATTTCAATAGTGATATTATTGAAAAACACAAAACTTACTCTCCATTTGATCCTCTAGGGATATCAAACTTCTCGAAGTTTAGACGAACACGCTCCAGGTGTTGCATGTCCTGCATGCCGTAAATGAAGTAACGACACACTATCTTGGAGATGTAAGGATAAGGGTAGTTAGGACTATAAACCCAGCCACGAGATTCTTTTTTACTTAATATCTTCTGATCACACTCAGAGCCACGAATGTGTTCTCCTTCATTTCTACTAATGAAATCTGAAATAATAATAACAATAAAAATATATATTATTATAAACATATTAATTATGTGCTCTAAAATGAAATCAGACACCTTCATTACTTAATAAATATAGGAATATTTTAACATTCTAAAAGTTGTTTCATTATTTCACTCATTAAAAAGATCTTGATTTTTTTTTCCTTGCCTCAAAATGTATGTTATATTTGTTCTAAAATTTTAAAAATGCTATCAGAATATTTTCTAAGATCCCTACCACTTTAACAGGAAAATTAATTGAAATTTTCAATTATGAAAAATATTTTAATGACTTGAATTAGTGTTATAGGATTACCAAAAAAAAAATAAAGTTTTTAATTAAAATACTAAATACTTTTCCCAAGTGTGTTTGATATTGTTATACAAAATGCTTGTGTTTTTTCCCCCGACTAAATAAAAATTAACAAAGGATATTATATATATTTTTATCAAACAGACCGTATGTTGATAACAATAAAAATCATTAATTACCAAGGCAGCCATTAATTTTAATGACAGTAAAACAATGAAAAATTATTGATTGAACCATACAAATGAAAAATTGATACAAAAATTTGAAAACTCGCTGTCAGTTACGCATGTCTTTTCATAAAAAAAAAAAAAAAAAAAAAAAAAAAAAAAAAACTCGCAGCTAATATTGACAAAAGCTTTATAAATATAATACAATTTCAATATTTAATTAATACATCACAAAATCAATAACTCACTATCTTGTTCCTCGATGTCAATATTAAAAGTTATTAATTATATAAAAATTTATATCCTGTAGCGTATGCAACTGTTTAAACACTCCAGAGTTGTTTTTTTCCATGTTATTTTAGAGGTACAACGTACATACATACATACTAACAGTAAGTTGCTTGTTACCATATTTTTTTTAAATACTGCATAAATATGTTTGTATTTGGATACATCATTGTTCATATTCATTTTTTCCCTCATTTATAAATCAAATGAAGTTGGAGCGAGTACCAATAATGAATATATTTTTTAGAATATATGATTTTTCAGTTAATTTTAAATAATATTAATATACGTGTGTTTAATATTATATTATTCTGTTTGTAAATAAACGAGGAAAATGTATTTCAATTTGTTAAAAAAAAAAAAAAGATGGTGATATGAAACTCTGGTAATCTGACGTATGCAAAGTATTGTTTTTAATCTATATTGTCAAGGTGTGGTGCATGCCGTATAGTCAAAACATACCGTATTAGTAAAGTTTAGTAATCAAGGTTATTTTATTTGATTACTTGCGTTTTGAATTCATAATAAATAATCCTTATTGCTTACTTTTGCAAAAGTTGCAATAATGATTAGTAGTTTAATGTGTCACGTTTGTTTTAACTTTAAATATAAACACAATAAGTATAAGAAGGGTTCGGTTTTACCCTCGATACACTGATAGTTATTATTCTTGAGTCACTGAGTACGCTAGAGAGGTGGTGAGCTACACTCGAGATGTTGTCTCACACACCGCGACGTCACGGCACGCTGGCACACACACACACCTCGACAACTCTTCGATCCGTAAGTTGACCATTCACACCAATATAAATTCCAATAATAATTATAACGTAAATAAATATAAACTTGTTAAATGTTATTCTTTAATCTACTTATTCATGCAATTCCTGAAACCATAGCATAATTCCTACTAGTGAGGGATCCCAGAATATACAAATAGAGCCAAGCAGACTATACCTCTCCCAATTTTATACAAGCTACGTCCAAACCCCCAATAAGCGCATATAAGCGAGTTTTGATAAGTAACTGATTTAATTTAACTTATAAACCGTCACCATATTAATTAAATTCATTGAATCAATTTTAGATGTTTGTAATATTATATTTCAAAGGTACATAAATATTGCAAATATAACATTAATTGTTTTATAATTGTATATTATATTGTTTGACAAAGAAATATATTTTTGTGCTCTCTGTATAATGTGTAGATTTAATGACTTAGCTATATTGTACGGAAGCATTTAATATATTACCATACAGTATTTTATCTGTCAATAAATATATTTTGAAATATGTCCTGAATAATAATAGTATATTTTATTCCTTTTCAAACGGAACAATAAAATTATAGTTAATATTTATTTATTGCATCAATACTTCTTGCAAATCTTTCAAAATATGTGTTTTTTTATTAAAGATTTGTAAGAAAATGCATTTTATTGATTTCTTTGCACCATGAAAACAAGTGTATGTGTGTGTGCTACTTTATGATAATGTACCCCCATCCTCCAAATTCATATCTTTAACCAATGTTGAAAAGGGCAAACATTATTTATAACAATTCAATATTACACGGAGCATCGTACAATAAATTTGATTACGTTTATATTTAGTGGATTTTAATGGAGATTGTATGCAATAAATTTATAAAACCATGTATAAAACATTAAAAATATTGCTTTGTATATGAATATAACTTTAGTTTATTTTTTATCATTAAAACTAATTTACTACTGTTTATATGTTATGATATGAACAATTGATACTATATATATATAAATATAATATCACTCTTAAATATAAATTTCAACTCTATATATTTGTTTTTAATTAATGGTATATTTCCAATGGCAATTAATGGTGTACCATGTCATATTCATTATATTCTCTTTTATAAATACAAAATACATTATATACACTCACTCAGTGTGTTTTATCATCATCATTTTCTCTCTATGTGACTTGCCAATGTCATGCACACACATTCACATATATAATATGTTTATTCAGTGGATCCTATCTCAATTTACCCTACAGGCATTTTCTCTCATTAGTATTATATACATGTATGTGTGTTGTTGCAAACGCCTAGTTAATACACATTATCTCATGCTCTAATTCATTTATTGCATAAAATGTATTTTATTCATTAACAGATTTTAATTTTTTAATATATAATATTATATTTACATTACTTACTATTATTTAAAATATTCAATGTGATTTAGATATCTATAAATGAATTTGAACTTTTAATAACAATGAAAGTTGAAAGAAAATGAAAACACGATTTCGTAAAAAAACAACTTACAATAGCTTATTTTAAAACTATTATTCAGTAAATTCGTTTTTTTTTTTTTTTTTTTTTTTAATAATGTATTATTTCAAAAAAAAATATGTTATTGATATTTAATAATTATCATCTAATGAAGCATATAAAATTTATTGTAGAGGTGCATTATCTCATAATCAAGTAAAGTAAGCTATCCAATATCTCAAGATCATTATTTATTAATTTGGTCTGAAAACAAAAGTAAAATTTCAAGGGGCGCTGCCTAATAAAACAATTAAAAATTAATACACATTAATTTATATAATAAGAAAATAACGAAAGAATAAAAAACTTATATATACTGTGTGTGTGTGTGTGTATATATATATATATATATATATATATATATATATATATATATATATGTTATTTTAGTATGTTGGATAAAAAAACTCTTATACAACAATTTCTATATAACTCTGAAATATACGAAAGAAAAAAGTTTTAGTTTGTGAACGTGACGTCTAAATTTTGATCCAATGAAATTTTATCCACAAAGAAAGAAGAGAGAGATAGAGAGATAGAGAGAGAGAGAGAGAGAGAGAGAGAGAGAGAGAGAGAGAGAGAGAGAGAGAGAGAGAGAGAGAGAGAGAGAGATCAGAGTTTATATCAGGGCGAGTTTACTATTATAGATGGTGTTTGTGTTATTGTAGGTGAAAGAGAAAAGGAGAAAAAAAAATAGAAGATGGAGGGAGACTTGGCTTTTCAGAAAGGTCGCAATCACAGTTAAGATCGATTTATCTCGTTCTATCTTGACATGCTGGCTCAAAGCATCTACACTATTGCACGTCGGATCGGAAATTAGCTAAATAACAGTTTTCACAGTAAGAGAGTGTAAGAGTATAGAAAAAAAAAAAGAATCGGATTATCTTTTCAACGCTTTCAACAGAAAATCTATATGAGAGAGAGAGAGAGAGAGAGAGAGAGAGAGAGAGAGACAGAGAGAGAGAGAGAGAGAGAGAGAGAGAGAGAGAGAGAGAGATCAATTTGCAAACGTGTTTTAATCTTTCACACGACTATGAATAGAGATTTTCATTGCCTTAATTAAACCTTTCATATATAAAGGAATCATGGTGTAATTGTAATTTACTTATAAATCCTTTAAAATTTTAATTCAATAGGGGAGTTTTACTTTTAATATAATATTATAAAGGTGAAATGAATGTCATAAAGTTAATACCTTTTTAATATGAAATTTACACTATGAAAAAAAAAAAAAAAAAAAAAAAAACTGTATATCTTAGACGAAAAAATATTAATGTTATTTTATTTACATAATGTTTAATAATGCAAAATTTCAATATATATGTAATTGGCATTATACTATTAGTACGAAAAACAATAAAATATAGTTATAAATATTCACTTATGATTATTAAAAATAAATATACCTTTTAAACTTTTTTCAGTGTACATCGCAATCAAGAATCCAATTACATTTCCATCCAAAGATAGAAGAAAAAATGTTCAGAAAAATCACATTAATAATTGAACCAAGAAAATACATACAAAATATCATATTTCCTATTTATTTTTTAATGATAATATTAAAAAAATAAAAATGCTATATATATTATACTGTATACCATTATGCAATGCTGTGATGCGTAAGTTTAAAATGTCAGTTGAAAAAAAAAATTGATGTGACGAAAATGTTTGAGAATTTCAGTGACATTGAAGCTGACGAGTCAAGCAAGATGTTCAAACTTATTACTTCTCCCGCGAGACTTTTAATACAGAGCAAATTTACAAATCCAATTTAAACTTTGCTGCTTCTTTTATAATACATATTATAAACTACGTGAGATTTATAGGATTATGATTTTCATGTCGTTTTCTTTATAATATTGATAGTTAAAAGTGTAATTACTTTGTCTTTTTTATATCAAAGTGTATCTCTCAAATTGTATTATCAGAAGTGAAAAAACTTTAGTGTAATTACCGTCAAAATGTGTATGTGTGTCTGGTCTAAAATAAATACACAAATGTAATTATAAACGAGTTGCATTTTCAGCTAGTTTAACAAATTGATAAAAATTTTCCAGATATTTTTTAATTAATTTCAATTTTAAATTAAGAAATAAACATCTCTAGATTAAAATGTCAATATTGAAAGTAGTTGTGCAATAAGTCAAAATATAACTGAATATAAAATAAAAGTGAAATATTACATAATTTTTTTCTCTCAAATAAATAATTATATATGTATACTTATTAAAAGAAATCAGTATCATCAAAAGTAATTAAATTTGCAAAACTGATTGAATTCCATTATAGTAATGAGTTTTTATATAATATACACATCATATTCAATATTATGTACCAAAAATGAAGTAAAATCTGAGTTGGTGATGTGGTAATTAATGACGTAGTAGCAAAAACCCATTTAGTCTTATTTACATTTATAAAAGCCAAATACAAATGTATTGAACCTACTAAGCCTAAGCACTTATATATAGTGGGATTATATATAAAGAAGTATCGTCTGCGTGAAGAAGAAGAAGAAGAAGTAGAAGAGGTGTTTTTGAAGAGCAAGAGAGGCTTATACATATGACGTAGGCTGAAGTAAACACGCAAGCAAACTCCTCTTTTTCAACTGTATATGTATGTATATGTGTATCTATAAAAGATCGATTTATGCCTTTAGGCTTATGATCACATCGCTCAGTGATTTTGTATGTGTACCATGGCTTTTATCAAACTTTATATCAGTTATTGGGATGTAAAAAAAAAAGTGTTTAGAAAGTTTGAATAGATTTATAAAAATATTTACATCATGTTTTCTTATATCTTCTTAACAGTTTTTTTATATATTTATATAATATGTATTAGCTTTAAGCTATTTTATAATATAACTTTACGATTTTTGTACTCGCTTTTCATAATACTATAACAAAATTTAAACTATTGGTTAGTTTTAAATGTAAACTATAGAAATTTAGGTATTAATTTGTATTTTGTGTAGTTGCTATTTTTTTAAACGCAAATTGAATATCTAAATAAATTTTTTGGTATAAAATATATTTTTTTTTCTGTATATTTCTGACTATCGGTTTAATATCAAACTTTTATAACAATAAAAAAATGATAACAAAGCACTATTTGAAAAAATATGTCTATACAGTTATATATTGTGAAACATAAAAATGATTTCAAGTGTATAAAGTCGTTTCCTATATAATACTCTCCTAAAATACAAAGAATTTTTTTCCTGGAAAATATCTTTTTACATTGAATGCACTTCACTTTTAATGCTAAGCTTTTTGACGTTTTATAATCGGCTTAATAATACATTTTAAATCACCATTCCATTCAATTCAAATCGTTATATTATTTGCAAGAGTATTATTAAAAAAAGAACTGCAAAATTGTGAAATGATATATAACAAAAGAATTATTAATTTTAAAATTTAGTACAAGGTTATAATGTGAATACTCCGTTAATTGAAATTATTACTTAAGTTTGTATAATATATAAGATAAGTTTAACGTTAATAACTGTGATTTAAGTGTCCCAGGAGAACAGTATATATTACAATATGTATCTCGGGTAGCTGCAGTTATATCTAGGTTATACTGTAACTTATAGTGTGCGGTAAATTATTTCTTGAATAAAGTATATGAGACATCAGAGCTAGCTAGCAATAATAACTCACTTGTCAGTGAATTTTTAGTTTGAATTTCGCATTTATTATTTTTTTTAATACTAAACTCACAGTTTTAACTAAATTAAAGGGAAAAATGGCGTTTTAAATTATTTTTTTCACTGTTTGCTGTTCATTGGAAGCATTTCATAATCTATTGAAAAAATTTTTCTTTTAAAGATATTATTATTATTTTAATTTTTGGTAGCGTAAGTTTTAATAATAAAATATCGTAACAAAAAGCACTTAAAAATTTTCCTAATTAAGTTTTGAGGTGTCTGTATATGAAAAAGTTTGTTAGCTCGCTCAGTATGAAGAAATGGAGAGATAATACTCACCTAACTTGACGAAACTCTCACTAAACTCAAAGATCCCCTTGAAACCTCGATTCTGCGTATTTGCTGTGCGCTGAAGTGTCACGAAAGTCACGAAAAGTGAATGTTCACTCGAGTAAAGTACTAGGTTTCTCTGTTGTCCACAATAAGTACCAATCACCGCACTTTCGTTGGTGGGACCATCGTGCACTTTGACGTAATCAAATGGGCAACTGAAAAAAAAATGTAACAAATATTTAAATCAATTATAGTTTACATTATAATGAGGTGTACTACTCTAACTAAATAAAAACAGTTGATCTATTTTACATTTAATATTTAAAGTCAAATATTTTTTTATTTTTGAGTAAATTTATTTTATACTTAGTGCATTTCAAAACGTAACTGTTTGCCAATTAAATTAATGTTTTAAATAATCATGGAGTCATGAGTTGTATCTTATGCAAATACGTAAAAAAAAATATATATATAATATTTTGCTTACTATTTTCATTTCAAATATACCAAAGCAATGAGAAAGTTTGAGTTTACGTTTCAGACAAACTTTGTATAAGAAAAGTTTTTATTTTTATTTTAAGAAGTAAAAGAAAGAATAACCAAAAAATAAAATAAAAATTTAATAGCACGGAAGTCTATGCTCATTAAAAACTTTTGATATAAAGGAACTTACTTTTTATAACGATTAACAAAACTAAAGTTAACGGGAAAAAAATGGATTTAATAAATTAAAAGAACACGTTACCTTTAATGAATCGATTTTATCAAAATGCCCCTTTTTTTAGTCGAAAAGTAATTTTGAAAATAAGTTGTTTTTTTCTTTTTAATTTTTATCTCACAGAGAAGGGTTTATGATAAATTTATACATTTAAAAAATTTATCGTCCAGAAAAAATGTACGAGAATGCATATAAATAATTTTTTATTACTTTTTTTGGGCAAGGAAAGTTTTAATTAAAAATCTCTTTTACTTTTAAATCTAAAATGAATAAATCAAATACAATTTTATTAAGGATAAAAAAATTCTGTCATAAAAATAATAGGAAATTATATTATTGAGAGGACACTTGAATATTAAAGTTTGAATATTGACTATTTTGAACGACTTGCATTAATTATTTACGTGTACATTTGAAAGCAAAAACTGTCAAGGGTATTTTATTCTTTTTATTGTTTAAATCTTCATAAAAAATTCATGAAATTTCAGTATAAAATAACAGACAACTCTATAATTATGATTGATTTTTTTTTTTCAAATATAAATTTTTTATGTAGACTTACTGGGGTCCACCGAAGAAAAGATCGAAGTCTCTAAACTCCAATCGAACCCGTTGCCCAGCTGTAGCATTTCCATTAAATTGGTAGGTACAAGTAAGATCCTTGGGATATACACCGGGATATGTTGGGGAGAGTATAGTACCAGTTCTTTTAACATTTACATCCACGGTAAATGTGCACGGGGAAGTTGGCTCTGGGGTGCCGATCTCGTAAACAGCTGAAGTGCACAAACACAGAAAAAAAAAAACACACGGTTGCAATACACACACTAACAAACAGAACAAATAATAATACAAAACACTGTGTGATGGTACACAATAGTAGGAACATCAAATTTAATAGATATTGAAGAACAAAGTAATAGTAATCATGTTTTATATGGTGTATTGGGAAGAGAAAAAAAAACTAGAGCAAGATAGAGTTATTGAAGTATTTTTTGAAATCAATGGAAAGAAAAAATATAGATATTTGATGAATGATGTTGCAACACATCATCTTTATGTTATCACATCAATATAAAAAGTTTTTATCGATATATGTTATATTTTTCATGAAAATTTATGAATATGTGTTAAAATTATTTCTTTATGTAAGAAACAATTCCCTATGTGACTTTTTGTAATATCTATGATTTTTATACTTTATGGAATTATAAAAAAAAAAAAAAAAAAAAAAAAAAAAACTATGGGAAATTTTTTATGTTTTTAAAATGAAATTATTTTTAATATTAATCTTATAAATTATTGTGAATGTGTTTGTAGTAGTCGTTGTTAGAGTTTAATATAAAGTTTTAAAATTTAAGGGTTTAAGAAAAAGAGCGTATAAGTGTGTTTATAGTGTATAAATTGTCTATAAATGCTGGTAATGTATCGGGAAAAAGCGTGAAAAAAAGGACAAACTTTTGCATTAAAAAAAAAGCACAATAAAGTTTAAACTTATATATACTTACAGTCATTAATGAAAGAATAAACTCCTCCGAATAAATCTGCATAAGTAATGTTTTTATCTGTATAAAATCCTAGAGCAATTGCACGGTACAAGGATATTCTTTTTCTAGGGGCTATGGGGCCGCAGTAACGTCCTCCGAATGGGGAATTTATGAGATCCGCGCTTTCAGCTTCTTTTATTTCCACGTAGAGATCCAAATATTCGTGAACACATCTGCAACAGGTCAATAAAACACGTGTCAACTTTTTTCAATATTCAAAACATGGGTTAGTTAGATTGGAATGTAAGGATATTTTTTAAGGACATAATAATATGCTTTCTTTTTACATTATCCAGTTATTTAATATGACTAAAAAAACAATTTATAATGGCCAAGTTTTTTTTTCTCTTGGATATAAAAAAGTTTTTATTTTTATGTAAAAATTTTAAATATAGCATTTATCTGTCTATTTATGTATTCACTTTTAGGGAACTTGATAATTGTAATAATAATGACTTTTTCAAGCTTTCTTATTTTCTTTGTAAGTTATAAAGCTTTATTATTTCTCACTATTAAATATTACGAGATCAAATAACAAAATTAATTCAAAGAGCTATACATTTTTTTCTTTCTAGTAAGATTGAAATTTGTCAATTTTATGATATACACTTCCAATTATAAATTGAGAAAAATGACTTAGCCAATAAAATAAATGATTTTTTTCGTCATATAAATAATCTGTTTTAATGCAAAGAAGAGCAAATAAAAATAATTTTTCGTAGTAGCATTTTTCCATTGCAGGCATTCACGCATCAACCCCCCTCATTCCCATATATTTTACCTTTATTTTAGTAGCTATAATATGTTGTTGTTTTTAAAGAAATTAATATTTAAAAATGTCACAATAAATTATTTATAAGGACAAAGTAACTTTTGCTTTTAATGTGTCAAACTTTATATAATATATATTTTTTAACATGCTGAAACTAGTGTGTAAAATAATGAAAAGAAAATTTTATATTTTTATATTGTTTAAATAATTCTATATATTTAGATTTTTTTTAAAAAAAACTTTGGATAGTAATTGTATTTTAAAAACAAAAGTTAGAGTTGTTAAGATAAAAATTTCTTGGAGTTTTTCTTTTCTCCTTCTTAATTTATTTTTATACAAGTAGTTTTTAAAATATTTGTTATAAAAACAAAGAAAGTTACTTTAAGTGTTTATGCAGCTTGAAAATTTAAAATTATAGACTAAAAATAAAGGAAATTGAAACAATATTTTGAAAGCGTGATATTTAATTTACTAATTTTATTTTCAGACTTAATTTAAAGATAAAGGAACTAACATGAGAATTTTGGTCAATCCACGAGTAGCAAAATTATCACACCATGCTTAAGTTAATCACTTATAAAAAAAAGTGCTAGGAGTTCCAATATAGCCACTACAGTTTTTTATTTTTATTTTTGCTACAAAGATTGATCTAGAAATTCCTATGAAAGTTCCCAAATTATACTTGTACAATAGTACAATTTTAATTATTATAATCAAGTTCTTAGATTTATTTATTTAAAAATGCTTATTTAATATTTACTTTAAATTTACTTTCTATTATCTATAAAAAAATATATATGTACATTTTATTAGCTAAATTATACTGTAATTTTTAGTGCTGGACTAGATTACTTTTTTTTTTTAAAGAAATAATAATTATAGAGGTAATACAAATCTCATTCTTATTTACTATAAAATTAAATTCAAAATGCAGTTCTTTGAAGCGTATATATTTTTATTTACTAAAATATTAATTGTAAATATGAAATAAATAAGTAATATTATCTAAAAAATATAATTAAAAATAATAATAATAAAAGTAATTTTCTGAATCACTAATATGCAATGCAACAGGCCAAGTTCAAAACGTTTTCATACATCTTAATATAAAGCAAAATAAAAATGTAAATAATATATAAAAATAGGCATATAATATTATATTATAATAATGTGCTTGGCCAAAGAAACAAAATTTATAAAATAAAAATGAATTACGTTTCTAAATTTAAAATTTTATGTGATTCAGGAATCAAATTTTATTTAATATAATTATAAAAAAAAAATGATAAATTTTATTTTATATTTTACTTTTATATATAATTTACAAATGACTTACTTTTAAAGGATCTAATATTTATAGGTATGTGTATAATTAATTAATCAATATAAAAAAATAATAACCGAAGGGAGGGGGATGAATAATAAACAAGATTTACGAAAAGATCATTAAAAACAAATTATTGAAAATTGAAGCGTTTGAAAATATAATTTTGTACATCACATCATGTATAATATTCGCTTTAATATTATACTCAATCTCTTTTTAATACCCCGAAAGTAATTAACAATTTATTGCCTATTAAAACTAATTGCCTGTAATTAACAAGATATGATGAGTATTTTATTTTTATATAAATAATCTAGACATTATTTTACTGAGATATACAATTTTTTTTCTTCTTAAGATACTTTTTATATTTATTTAACGTTTCTAATTTATATTTAAAGTAACAAAAATTATTATAAAATATGTGCAAAATACAAAATTATTTTTGTTGTTTCTAAGATTTTTATATATTGTAATAATAAATTATTTATTAAAACATGATTTAAATCTAATAAATTAAATAATTATTTAAAATTTGTAATATTTATCAGCAAATATAAATTTTAGAATTATATAATAACAATATTTAAAAATAAAAGCAGATAATATTATTTAAGTGTGCGTAAAAAAAAAAATAATAATAATAATAAACTAAAACTATAATGTCCAGTTTATAAAAATTGAATAAGAAAGCTTATAATAGCGAATTTAATATTTGTTTCATAAATATGTAAAAATGAAATAATAATAATAATAGGGTTATAATAATAATAATATATTTTAGCCATGCTATAGCAGCAGTAATAATTATCATAACAATAATAATAAAATCAATCAATCAATCATAATCATCATCATCAAGTCATATCAGCTCAGCAATTCTTAAATCATGCCTGTATGCCTGCCAAGGACATTAAGAACTATATAATATAGGATTCTCAATATTATAAGGGGGTAAGGGGGTGGGGGAATGTGTTTTTTAAAATTAGTATATAAGGAGCATAAGTGTATATAAAGGTAGGTGGTAGTGATGGTTTTACTGTGATGGTCAAATTTTCAGGGTGGGTTATATGGGTGGGGGTTTGATATATATATATTTTTTTTCAGTCGAGAGAGCGAGAGAGATATAATATATAGAGGGTATATATATATATATGTATATAATTTATTTAGAAATGCTTATATTATATAATATATTATATAGGATGAGTAGCAATTACTTAGGAGGCCTACTTACGCTGGTAAGTGCCCGATGGAAGATCCACTGAAACAGCACAAAGGGAGTAAAACCCACCGCTATTATATAAAAGAAATTATTATTTATGGTAAAAAAAAAAAACTTCAATTTTACTGAAATTATATTCTTTGTAAAATTGAGGTTCCTGATTTCGAATTTAATATTTTGGGGGTAACTTTTTTTATTATACAGGTTCATTTTCTTTTAATTACAGCAGACATAAGCTATAGGATGTGTGGATAGAAAATTATTTATATTGAATTTTTAAAAAAAATAAAAACAGAAATATACGTTTTAATTTTCAGATACGACGAACGTTACATTTTATTTATGTTTCTCCAACTTTTAACCGATGTATTATGAATAATAAGTTCATAAGAAAATACATTAGTATTACAGTTTATTGTCTTTTTTTTTTTTTTTTTTTTTTTTTTTAGGATACGTATATAAAATTTCTATTAAAAGAATCTACAATAATCGTTCTGTAACTTGAATATTGCATGATATAGTGACAACCTTTTTTTGTTCTTCAAACATTGAACTTTCAAAATTACAACTGTCGTTATTTTTATTGTACTTATGTAAAAAATATTGTATGAATAATAAATTTTATTTTTTTCTTTCGATTATTGTATATTATATAAATATATTTATTTTTTTTTTTTACTTCATATTTTTTTATTGAGAATAGTTTGAGAAAATAAAGCGTAGAGGAAAAAAAAAATTTTTCTATCTTGTCAGCTCAAAGAACATGGCAATCAGAAAAAAAAATCTTATACTTTTTGAAACTTTTTTAAGAAAGTTTTTGTTATAAAATGATTGATGGTAGATCCCATCAAAGATACATAACGGTAATTTAATCTGTCAGATTTTTGTATCATTTTACGTTGTATGATAATAATAATAAAAATGTATTCACATAAGATTCGCCAACAAAAGAATTATAATAAAAGTTCAAGCTTTTAAACCTCCATATATTTATTTTTATATAACAAAAATATAATTAAAAAGTATCATTTAAAAAAATGTAGAGAAAAGTTTTAACTTGAGGAAAAATGTAGAGAGAGATTCATTATTTTAAGGAATTAAATTTCAACCGTGGCACTTTTAAATGTAAAAGTGAAAAACCACAAATTTAGGTTCAACTCGGGTAAATACAGAGTGTATTTTTGGTTGTTAGTTTTTTTCCATTGTTGTTCTCTTTTATACATACAATAATCTAATGAAGAAAAAAATATGTAAACATTTTAAAGTATACTTTATAATAATATATAAAATAGCTAAGTATGCAAATATTTAAATAAAATAATTAAAATTTTATATAAAATATCATTTCCTGTATAATTGGATACATATTTTTTGTTATAATTGCGTTTTAGCAGATATTTGATATTTCTCGTTCCATTAAATAACAGAGCTTCTTTTTAGCAACGGGAAATTTTAGCTTAAAATTTTAAATTAAAAAAAAAATGGCAAAACCAAGTAAACACACACTGTTTATAATAATACTAAAGTTGTTTGTTCAAAAATATATAACCGTAGCCAATAATTTCAATCTTTTAAAACCTGATATAAAAATATTTAAAATTAAAAAATATTCCTCTTAAATTTTTTTAAACATAACATCAAATCCTCTTTTTATTCTATTAATTGTTTGCCTAATACACGATATATCATAAATCATAACTGTACTACATAATTTCTACGTGATATATTTTACAATTGAAATATATTTGGTCACAATTTTTTATTGGTAGTAATAACTTAATGAGTATAAATATAAATTATTAACGAGCTACAGTATATAAGCTTATTATTATATACTATATTAGTGTAATATATGACAAATTTATGGTACTAATTAACTATTGTGCTGTGTATGTTCTTTTATAAATTATATACTCGTAAAAAATTAAAATCATTAATAAAATATTTAAATTTTCAATAAGTAAAATATAACAGGAAAACAAAAAATACTAAATTTTTATGTATATACAGTAGTTTTAAATAATTAGATATAAATGTTAAATATTACTTTAAAATTGAAGTTATTGAATTTGTATCGATAAAATATATTATGATATCCTGAACATTAAATTACATTGACGTGAGATATAATATGAAAGAGAAGAGAAGATAAATCCTTATGGTTTGAATCTATTCAATTTCTCACGCTACTGAACTGAAAGATTGGACTAAATCATATACATACATAGACAGGTTTCTATTTAATCGACTTTTATATCATATATGTGATATATATATATATATATATATATATATATATATATATATATATATATATATATATATATATATATATATATATATATATATATATATATATACACACACACATACATATACATACACACACACATCAATCTTTGAATATGAATCATATTATATTACACTGGAGGCCAATATATATAATTATGTATATATGTATATATATATACAATGTTATAATCCAACCTCTCTTATATACAGTCAGAATCAATATACTGCCTACAGTACATGCTTGAATGTGGAACAGATATGCCATTGCTATAACAGTTATTATTTGGTAATATAATTCTATAATATACAATCAAATTTAAAAATTTAAGACTTATATTTAAGATAAGAAATATAATATAGTATATATATATATTTTTTTTATATGAAGATTTAGCAAACTAGATAGTTGGGTATATGGTATTGAATTTTACTTATTCACTCTTTCCAATGTAAAAATTTAATAAAAATGTATATTTTTTTTAAATTGCATTAAAAAAAAATTCCGTATCATAATAAGCTTAGAATGGCAAATTTCAAAAATAAATTATGTAATCAGCTATATTTTATATTATTACTAAAAAAAATTGTTTTCTCCGAAACCTTTTTTTTTTTTTTTTTTTTTTTTTTTTTTTTTGCATACACAGACAAAAAAATAAATGTTGATGAATTTTATTCTATTTACTTTGTGTCATATTATACTCTCTATAAAATTGTTCTGAGAAACAATGAATATTTTTTATGAAAGTTTACAACACACAGTTGCGATATAATTTGAAAATACATTCAAACATTAATTTTGTTACGTATATAATATAGTTATATAGAACAAGGTATTTACGTACTAAAATTGTTTTACTTCATATTTCAATTACAAAATTACATTTGATATCATCTAATCGTTAATATGACTTTTATGTTTTATTTTTATCATGATATTTGGAGTTAACAATTAGATTTCGTCCATGGGAAAAAAATTATACTGACATTTTTTTTTTAATTTGTTATTTGTATATACAGTATGATGTGACTGAACACGCAGTAAAAATTTTAATCATTACTTGATGTATTATCTATAAAGAAGTCTATTTCTGTTACATTTTAATAGAAACATTACTAATTTAGATTTTTTACTACGATAGTGATTCTGAATAATTCATAACATATTTATAACAAATACATTTTGCATCATTTTGAAAGGGGTATTGAAATAATATTAAACAAACGATTTTCAAAAAAAAAAAAAAAATACAATTCCTATATATGCTTATACAGTATATAAATTATGCAATTTATTTATTTTTTCATACAAAACTGATCCATACAACAAAAAATCATTTGTCTATGAATCATTGAAAAAAAATTCAAACAAACTTAATAGCTAGGCATATAAATTATTACAACTATAAATATATTAAAATTATATTAAAAATTTAGCTATGCAAGATTATAAATAATTGTCGAGTGCCTTTATGATAAATTTTCAACATACTTTTCTGGATGGTACGCATATTACATATTTATAAAATAAAAATTATGATATAAATTCAACAGTTATATTTATAACTTTTTATGAATGAATATAAAATCCTTTACAATTTTATTTTATTTATATACACTTTTAGACAATGCAATTGTAAAAGTTTTCACTTTTATGTTATTTTATTACTTACTTTATACGTAAGATATATAATATACGTATATATAAAGTCCAGTTTAGTATAAAGAAGTTTGTTTGTAAGGGGGAAAAAGGGTCAAACTAAGTAACGGATGGTTGGATATTTAAGGTCACACCAACAGTATGTTACAACAGGAAGAAAAAAGATGGATGGTCCACCAGATTCTCTTTGGTAACCATGGATACCTGTGTTGTCTTTAGTATCTATAGCTAAAAAAAAAAAAGAAAGAAAGAAAGAAAAAGAAGAAGAAGAGAGAGAGAGAGAGAGAGAGAGAGAGAGAGAAGAAAGCTTTGTCTTTTTTTATTATATCATCAGAAGACAAGTAGAGAGAGAGAGAGAGCGTACAGGAGTTGCTTGCTGAGTATCTTTGATATATGGATGCAACTTTTATGACGTCACAAACTCATTTCTTGCGTCATTCCAGGTCAGATTTTATAAAGTACATTAGTGTAAGAGAAGACGCTTAGCTATTCAGGAAGTGCTTTTTTCATATAAAGAGACCGGGGAAAAAATAAGAGTATATGGTATTGTATTTTTTTATCTTTTCAAAAACTCGCACTTTTTCAGTCTCTTATTTCATATAATGTTGAAATTATCATAGTGTAACTGTTACATCACAACAGTATAAGAAATATATAAATTTAATACGTGATATAAAATAAGATCAAAACTTTTAAATTATCTTAATTAATTATTTTATTGATTATCAATTTCGCTTAAATTTAGCATGAAATTATCTAAATTTTGTGTTGTCTGTACGACGTATAATAGTGAATTAATTTTAATTTTGTAACATTTTTTTTTTTTTCAAAATTTATTGAAAAAATATTTTTTAACATTTTAACTTTTACCTTTTATAATATTAAAAAGATTTAAAATTATAAATAATATAATTTTCATTCATTTTATTTTTGTTAGCTATTTTTATATTTTATAGAAACTTCAAAAGATTTTTAAATTTTAGTAAATCGCATTAAAATTACATTTTCTCGTCATATAATATATTCATACATGTTATTAAAACTCTCTAATGTGCTTATATATTTGGACATTCCAAAATGTATCAGAGCTTTTATATACATACCACATTGGTCTGTTTAAAATGTTTTGACGTATGAAACAGGAAACCTTCGCTTTGATTCCTTTTTTTTTTTTTTTTTTTTTTTTGTTCCTCTCTCTCTCTCAATGTAACCGGAAAGTTATGTTAAAATTGTAAAGAAAAATACACAAATATAGTCCAATAATACTTAATAACTTTGCTATAATAGAAAAGTTAAAATAAGCTGTATTGTTAGTACTCAAAACCAATTAAATGGGTATTTGTTAATTCAGAAGGTTTAATAATTTCAAAAAGTTATATATAAAAAAAAAAAAAAAGACGCCAAATATATTTTGGTTATACAGTAGGAAGGTAATCGGGCAGTAGGTTATATTGTGTATATAGAATCACAAAAACTAAATAAAATAAAACTGAGGTTTAGTTTCTCCAAATGTTTACTTCCATCTGCGATAAAATCAATAATATAAAACCCGATGGTGTTAGTTTTATTGCTTAATAAAAGACGACAGATAATCCTATACAATAAACTATGCCTTCATTTTTTTTTCTTTAATGTTTACTTCTTTGTACCACCCTAAACAACATTTATATAGAATGTTTGTTTACTTTCGATCTTTGCGTACAAATGAACGAGCATCTAAAGTCATATTGATTTCAAATGTTTTATATGATCAGAAATATAGGAAAGACATAGTTATCGACACACTTATAGGTATATCGAAAATGGTTTTCAGCACCCATTTACAAGGTATTCTACACGACAGTTACAAAAGAGTTAATATTTCAACTTGCCAAAACTGTAGCAGTTTTTTTTAAAAAAATTCAAGAAGAAAAATTGATACCGACAGATGCCATTTTTCCCCCTTTGCTTTTTCAAGCTTTAAACGTAAAGTACGTAATTTTTCATTTTGTTTTGACCCAATCTACAAGTTTTTCTTTTATTTCTTTTGTGTATAAATGATACAAAATAAGAAGTTTTTTTTTTTATTAAATATAAAATGTTTGGTCAGATTATCAATCCAATTTCTGTTGCTTTGTTCTGTCAGATTTGAAATGGTATAATTTTTAACTTCTACAAATTATAATTTATATATGATATTGTTTTACAGAAGAAAAGTTATACAAATTCAGCGGGGAAAAAAACGTATAAATAAGCAGTTTTAGTTTTGTTTATACTTCATCTCATTTCATTTTTCGTTTCTTATTTGCTTGTTTATTGAAAATATTTTTTATTACATTTATAATTTCTAAAATAATAATAATAATAAATCTCATCCCAAGTGTCTTATATTTATTTATTTTTTAAATAGAAGGAAAGAACTAATAAAAGAGAAATAATACAGAATAAATCACGAAAAATATTGGCTATATTGAAAGTTATACATACATACAATTTCAATGTACTTTTTTTTTCTTTTTTTTTTCTTTCCTTTTCTTTTTCTTCTTTTTTTTTTTAGATGTTCTTTTAATCGGAATTAATTAATGTACATTATTGATTGCCCTAGCTTTTTAAAACAAATAATGAACTAACTTATAGTTGTCTGTTTACGAATGTTATGAAAAATAATTACTCTTAAACCTTATGAATTAAAATATACGTATAAAGCAACATAACTATATTTTTGAAATGCATGTTTCTTAACGTTTTAATAACAATTGTTATATCAAAATACTTAATGCCATAGACCACATAAAGCATCATGTACTTTTTAATAATTAAACACAAAATATAGGATCTCCAAAACTGTTGACAATTTTTACCAGAATGTAAATGTGGTCCCTCACAGGAGCGTGGGAAAACTGTAAATCATGCTATTGCATGACAGTTCCGGTTTCTGACGTCAGAAACTGACAAAATCTATAGTATGAAAATGTTGTGCGGGATGTATAAATTGAACTTTTCTGATTACTGCTACGGCGCTACTGTTGAGTTGAGTTCTCAGACAAATTAATTTTATTTACGTAAGTTCCATCAAGTGTTTTGTGATATAAATGCTAATTTTTTCCTGATGGTCTATGCCTTTAAGTACTGTACGTAATCAACAAAATGAAAAAATATTTATTTTCAGTTTATCGTCCAAGTTAGTTGAACATCACTGGAGTTTTACAGTTCCCTCCTCTATATTGGATCTGATTTCTTTATTGCTTTTCGTTTTAGGGGAAACAAAAATAATTGAAGTGAATCTACTCATATACTATACTAGTAATAATAAACGCTGAGTTTGTATTTTCAGGATGAATAGTGAGAGAAAGGTGCCAGTTGCGATTTTATTCCATTTTCGCTCCAGTAACCGCTTGAATTGAGAATCAACCGACAGGAAGACAAACCACACAATCAAATAGAGGGGTAAATATATTTTAGCCTTTGTTCGTACTTTTTAATTCATTTTTATATTATATTGGTTTTAAAAGTCAGAAAAATATTTATATATTTTTCTTTCTTTCAAGAATCTTTTCAATGAAACCTACATAAACATTTTCTTCTTTTGTAATTTTAAATATTATATATACAAATCATTTAAAAACTTTATGTATCACAATTACTGAATTTTTAATTTGGTTATAATTATTAAGTGAATTACATATTTTTAATAAATAAAATATTACGTAATGTAATGAAACTTTCAAATTGATGTAATACACTACAGTATACGCATCATGTAATAAATTGCGAGATTTGATTATGTTGCAATTCACTAAATGAAATCACAGTAATGCTTAGAAATATAATATGATGATATATGACATATCTGTCACATGTATATAGTCTTTTTTTATAGTTTTGTTATTGTTCCGTCAAAATGGATCGATATCTACCTTGTCTGTATTTCTACTATTACAATGAGATTTTTTTATGTATTTTCATGTATATATAATATTAATAAAAAACTTCGAGAGAATATACGTAACAGATATGTAAGAATACTTTTATGAAATTCCTCAGATATTATTTGAGTTTTAATATAATAATATATTGGAGGAAGAAAAAAAAAAAGATTTTTTTTTACCAGGTTTACGACATTGCAGTTGGAATACAACAAATATGTATGTGTATATTTTATTTTTCAGAAAGCAAGACATTTCAATATGATCAATTTTCAGTCTGTTGTATGTTAAAGAGGAAGTTCAGGGTTTACAACATGGCTTCTTCAATGTTAGATAATGAGAAGAACTGTTCATAAACTCACATATGATGACCCAAAGTCCTTCCGTATACCTCGCAAACTCGTGATCATCCTGCAAGATATGCAACTTGTCCCGTACCTTTTACGTCATAGTTACGGCTTTACTATAGAAAATGTTGTAGTGGTTGCATATCTTGCAGAATGAGTGAAAGTTTGCGGGGCTACGATAGGAAGGGCTTTGGGGCATCATATGTGCGTCATAAGTTCATCTCATTATCTAACATTGAAGAAGCCATACAGCTTCCTCTTTAAAGCTAGATTTTATAACATATCGTAATTAGAAGATATAATATTTGTAAAGTATTAAACTTAAGCCTCTCTACATTAATATCATAATTAATAAATTTTCACCCCTTTTCATTTCAATATTAATTTTACTACCTACTAACTTTGTAATAAATATATTTTAAACATCATTCTATAAATACCGCACGCTATTGTAAACATGTATTTATAATTAAAATATATATATACAATAAAAATGTTTATTTGTTTGCTTCAAAAATTAAAAATTAAATATTGCATTGTTTTAGTGCATTCATATAGATAGCCATTGTAATCATAAACAATCAAATTTGAACAATACGCATATTTTGTTTTTACTTGTTTACAATTTTTTTTAATATCAAATTTAGGTAGATAATGAAAAATGACTATTAGTACGAATATCTAGATAAAGATATTACTTTGTTACCATCTAATTTAATGCATGATCGCATTATTTTTAGATAAATTAATTTATATAGTAGTATGCTGACGAAAGTTTTAATATAGGTCATTTCAGGATACATTGAATGAAGAATATTTCTCGTCCACTGTATTAAATTGAAGAGATAGATGAAGTATAGATTTCTTCTACATATAGAGGAGGGAAAAAAAGGGGGACAAAAAATCGCATTGTCCCAGCTACTGGTAAGGTCACGCGAAGTACCTGATAAAAGAGTAAATCGAAAATCTATTCATAGATACATATAACAATAGATTTTACGTTGCCAAAAAAAAAAAAAAAAAAAAAAATCATGTCTGGTAACAGTCTGAATAGAATATACAGGATTTACGTTTATTTTGTAACTTTTAATAAACAAATTACTTCAAAATGACATTTTTATTATAAATATAAGTAATTGAATTGATTCTGTATATAGTATACTTCAGACTGTATAATTAATAATAATTGTGGGTACATACATAGAATAAGAAATAACATTTATCATAATAATAAACATTTAGATAATTACTTTGAAAAAAAATGTATACTTACTCAGGCGGTGTTCCACGTAAATTGAATGTAGAAAATGAAAGCTCGACTCTCTGACGAGGTCCAGCGATGAAGGTATAAACACACTGTCTTGAATGACCTTCAGGGTTGAGGAAGACCGGGGCAGTAAAGGTACCGTTCTGCGGACCCCCAGGACGACTCACGAAGGTACGATCACACTCTGTAAGACGTACATAAAACCAATGTAACTTTAGATAATGTAAGGTAGCGAAAACAAATTTCATACGTCATTTGGATTACGTCTTTTCTGATTTCTTAAGCGTTCTGATTGGCGGGATAATATTTTTGCAATTAATATATTTTTAAATTTTACTGGAAGTAGATCTTATCCCAAAAGACGTACAAAATTTGTTATCGTGCCTTACATTATCTAATAGTTATATCGCATAAAATAAAAATACAAAAATTTGTACACGTAATAATTTTTTAATAATATATTATTTTATACGAAATACAACAACAACAACAACAACAACAACAACAAACAACAAACAAACAAAACAAAACAAGACACACATACAAAAATATATAATAATAAAACATATATTTTAAAGCTACAAACGTGGCTACTTAAAACCTGTCCTTTCTAAACTCAACTTCAAGTGTTGGATCGTGACCCCTGGACTATTTTTCACACATTCTCAAGTGTTTGAAAAAATAATATTATATAATATACTCTGAGTTTATCTTTAGTGTGAAATATTATAATCTAGAAACTTTATTATATAGCTGTTGCTAACTTCATCCAATTTAAATCACTTTGATCACCAAGGTGAGTATTATCTGATTAAACCAACTCATAAATAAAATTGACCAGCTGAATATTAGTACATAGCAATAACATGCAGACATTGATTTCAATACTTTAGCCCTTATTATAGCTATAAGGTAAAATAAAGTAGGCAATTTATATGTAGAATGTTACTTTCATAATTTTTATATTAAAATTACGCCCTCGTAATGTTAATTTTTACATTATCTTTAATACGATAACTATATTATGTAATAAAAGAATTGAAGTTAAAAACAGCCTGTATGTTTTTGTAATATTATATTCAGCTTTTCTTTTGACTGTATAATTTTTAAAATAAAAGAAGTCCAAAATACGGAAATTGTTTATACGTAGAAATTTCAACAAACTAATCATAACTTCTTATAAAATAAAATATAAATGAAAAGTAATTATATAAAAAAAGTTATTGATTATTTTCATTAAAGACAAAACGAATGGCTTTTTTCATTAAAAGTTCAATAAGGAAAAAAAAATGACAATCTATCTTCATTTTATGAAAAGAATTGATATATTGATTTTCTTTTATAAGTATCAATAATGATAAGAAAAAAAAAACTTGACAATTTTTCTATGATTGAATGGACGATTATTATGTGCTTAAAATATAGCATGCATTCATGCACTTAAAAATACCTGCATTATTATTATTGACTCTGAATTCTTTGCTTAAATATAACATACAAAAGCATATGAAGCAGCAAAAAGAAATAATAATAATTATAATAACAGTGCCTTTTTTTATATAAAATTTATCCCTTGACGATTTAATATTTTAATGAAATGTCTTCTATTTAAAAACCATATTGATTACGTGAAGACTTTTTAATTAGTCTTAATGTATCATGTTTTAAATAATTAAAATTTAAACAAATGTATCAATTTTTTCAGCATTTCCATATCAATATTTTAATTACATAAATAAAATATGAAATTTATATATATATATATATATATATATATATATATATATATATATATATATATATATAATCCACCATAAATTAGTATAAACAGTAAATTTTTAAATATTTGTGAATACAATATCAATATTTAATATTGGTTTTAAATTTATATATATATATGGTATCAAATAACAGATAATAATTTATTAATGAGTATTCCATCATTATCAAACATGTGTGTTATGATGTGAAACCTCACTTAAATGCTTTTCCCCACAATCACTATAATAATTAATGAACAAACAATATATATTATAACAACAGTTAATGGAATCGCTGAATTGCAAGCAAAATCAAAATTATGAAGTTTTATTTTTATTTTGTTTACCATAGTAAACCTCATGAATATGAAACAAATTATTATTGGCTTGGACATACAAATTGCAATAACAATTTCCATATCCTATTAGCATATTATTTTACTATATACCTATTCTAATTTAACATTAATCTATAACTAATAGACTATACCACTACAATAATCTAGTTAAAAATTTAACAATAATAAAATAAACGTAAAATAGAAAAACGCTTAAGTTTTTTTTTTTTTTTTTTAAATAATACTAGTCGTGCAACATCAACTTAAATAAAATGTTAAGGTAGGGAGTATTATAATAAAATTGGTATTATATATTAAAATAATTATTTGGTTATATTTTTTAATTTTTTAATTAAAGGATAGTTAAAGCAGCAGTAATAAATGTGATAATGAAAGGAAAAATATATATAGGGACGGATATAAGTAAAAGAAAACGTAAAACTAACAAAATTCAAATAAAAAATGTTCTGATTTTTTTTTTTTTTTTTTTTTTTTGAAAATACGACATACTTGGAGCTTTGGTAGGGTAGGGCGGGGGTTGTATGATCGCCCCCGAGGCTGCGGCTGTACGGGGTTGTGGTTCGAGACTTGCCGCCCCACTTACAACGCTGTCTACACTCGACTCCTGGGCCGCGGAAACTGGAGGCCACACACCCATCAAAACAACAAACAAAAAAAAAAATACGCGCACACGTCAACATAAAGCTGGATTTACATGGTAATTCTCGCGTGAGGAAGGAAAAAAAATAGTAATGTATTGCTTAAATATAGAGCAGCCATCTGGAACAATTAACTGGTAATTTTGACCACTCCAAATAAAAACAAAAGCTTAGTTTTATTCCCCCTCAATTGCGATATTTCCTCATGAAAATCTAACTTAATTGGGGAGGAAAATAATTCTCCATAACAAATATTTTTACGTAATCGTATTTAGCAAAAATTCGCGTATTGTGGTAGTATGGATATTAGCTAAAATCTAATTATACAAATATCATCTAAAACTTTTTGATGTAACGTATTCTTTTCTAAATTATTTCAATTATTATAATAATGATATAATATCCCTTTGATATCTAAATAGCTCTAAGCATAAATTTATATATATATTTTTTAAATGTAACATTATATACGATACATCAAAAACGATTTATATGATTGTTATATTTTCAAATGAGATAAATTATAATTGTTACATGTTTTTTGTACACACATATAACAAATACAACCGAGCTCTATAAATATAAATGACTTTCTGTTGATTGGAGAAAAATATAATATATATAATAAAAAAAAATGATAATGCTTTAAATGTGTTTAGAACTTTTGTTTTATACTTCTCTAAATTAGTTAAGTGCATAAGGTAGTAGGTATTTATTAATAATAAAAAGAACGCTTTTTCAAAGGAAGCTTTTGTATTTATAAGAAAAACTTTGCTGTAAAGATTAATTAAAACTTTTGGTCTTAGTTGAAAAAATTTTTCATCTAAAACGTAAATTGGTATAAATTTAATTTTCTTTAGATTGTATTTCATTTTAGTAGCCTGTTTTTTTAAAAGTAAAAAGATCTATAAAATTATGGAATTATTAGTATCATAAGTATAAATAAAACATTTCTCCTCAAAGTAATTATATATTGTGAGTGGTTTTCTTAAAATGTTCTGATTTAAATAATTAATGTTGTTGTGTAATAGAATGAAAGTAATAAATTTTTGTGCATACATCTTAATTAATATATAACTTTACTAATACAATTAACATTTGACTTAAATTAACATGTTGAAATAATGAAATTGCGACTTTTTTGCGTAGAAACTTATATCGATTGTGAAAGCTACTTGAAATGAAAAATGTATACTTCAATAGTTATATGGAATGTAATAAAAAAATATATTAATATGATTTTAAACAGGAAATGTTGCAATAAAAGTCACATCATATGACGTTGGAGTGTGAACAGATTCATTCACATTCGCAGCATATTACGTAAGAGAAAAAAAAAGATTGTATATGAACGTGTAATGTAAGATTTTTGAACTGGGAGAGAGAAAGACAGAGACAGAGATCCGGATTTAGAAACACTTAAACTTCACACACGGAGACGGAGGTACTAAAAAAAACTAACTGAAGATTGTACTTCATAATAATTTCAACTTTTAATACTTGGAAGGCAAAGGTACTTTTAATTATTCAAGTAAAACTATATGTTTTTATTTTAAAATATAGAAAAAATTACAACACAGAAAATTAAAATGAAAAACTGGTAGTTTTTTCTTTCAGGAATTGGATTTATATATAATTTTAAAAAAAATGATCCTATTATTAAAGCACTGCTTGTAATTATTTTTTAAATAAATCACTTTAACTTATTTGACAATATGCTTCTTTTTTTCTTCTTTTCCTTCATTTTGCTTGTGTTTTAAAATTGTCATTTCCGTTATTTGATTGAAACTGATGGTAACTAAAACATAGGAAATTACATTATACCTTACTAATGAACTTATGACAAGAGAGACGTTTTGTAACCTTGCTTTTCTCAGTACCAACAACATTGGAATAGTAACTTGAAAATTTATCTTGATATAAAATTTTGTAAGCTTTTCTCTCTACTTTTTTATATTGAATAGAAAAGTGTGGATTATTATAAAGAAAAAGAAAAAAATTACCATGAATTACGATATGATTTAAATTATGGAAATAAAAATATAATATGACATTTAAAATATATGTTATAAAAAAAAAGTGATATAAATATTTATTATTTCCTACTAAATCTCACGTTGCTGACAGATCCATTATTATCAATTTGATATAAAAAAAATAATAAAAATTCATTATTGTTTTTGTTTATATATAATAATAACAAACATTATTATGAATTTAAGTATTATAAATTTTGTTGTTGCATCAGTTAAAAAAAAAAAAAAAAAAACTTTATTGATAGAAACAATTGTTGTCTTTTGTTGAAGATATTAATAAGATCTGGGTGATTCCCTGTAGGGTTTGGTTGATCGGGTGTGAGTGATTTGAAAGCAAGGGGTATTCAACTTGGAGTGGTGATATTGATTATCTTCTATTTGAGGTCCATACTTTTTTTCCAACCCCAACCCTTTCTAACCATGTTGTTAGCTTTGAAAAGCACCATCCATCCATCCATCCATTTCTCTCTCTCTCTCTCTCTCTCTCTCTCTCTCTCTCTCTCTCTCTCTCTCTCTCTCTCTCCTCTCTCTCTCTCTCTCTCTCTCTCTCTCTCTCTCTCTCTCTCTCTCTCTCTCTCTCTCTTTTCCGTTCCTCATTTTCATCGTCTACGAGGTTTATATCATAATTGAATAACACTTTGTACTGATAAGAAGCCACGCCATTTTACAAAAAAGTAAGATTAAAATGTTTCCTTAAAATACGAATACTTAAAAAGTATACAAAAATATATATATTATTTTCCTATACATTCTTTGTTTCTCTGTGTGTGTGTGTGTGTGTGTGTGTGTGTGTGTGTGTGTGTGTGTGTGTGTGTGTGTGTGTGTGTGTGTGTGTGTGTGTGTGTGTGTGTGTGTGTGTGTGTGTGTGTGTGTGTGTGTGTGTGTGTGTGTATGTGTGTGTATGTATGTGTTTAAAAATATTTATCATTATCTATATAATATAATTATATATATATATATATATATATATATATATATATATATATATATATATATATATATATATATATATATATATATATATATATTATATAGTATATTAACCACACAGTTTAGTTTCTAACTTTTAAATATAATGCTTTTTTTTTTAAATGTTATATAATTCAAAAGCTCTTTTTAAAAAGTTTTGAAATTTAATTAACCTTAAAAAAAAGGTAATATGGTAATATGTAACTTTTTTATTCAGTTATACGGACAGCCAAATAAAAAAAATTGCTTCACATAAATAGATGCAAGTTGTAAGTTTTCAGATATTATTGTTAAAACTTAATATAGATTTTTTTTTTTTTTTTTTTTTTTTTGCTAGTCATTTTTTTATCTCTCTCGTCTGCTCGCAGCGGAATTACGTGAAGCGTGTTGCGGCTTCTCTTTACTATTATGAGCACCAAGTAACCACCCCGCGGGGTGTGTATTTTCCACCTGCTTTTTCAGTGAAAAGAGGGAGCCACTTTACATCTCCCCATCCCCACCTCATGAATGGTACAGACAAGAGCATACAGCAGCACCTCTTTTACCACCCACCTCAATGAACAAAGACACACAAAACTAAGGGGCTCTCGATGACTCAGCTTCTTATGTATTACAAGAAGTAAGCAAGCAGCAACCCGCGCGTGACAGAACAATAACGATAGATAGATCTTACATTTTTTATATTGCAAATACGAACAAAATAACATTTTTTTTTTCAATTTATGCAATTTTTAGATTATTATATATAATATTATATTATATAATATCTGTGTGTGTGTGTGTGTTATTGGATATCTTATTTTATTATAACGCTTTAAGTCAGCAATTTTATAATATTCACGTTTTTATCACTCAATTATAAAAATGTAATAAAATGTATGATTTTTAATCAATCTGTAACACCACACTAGTAAATCCAATTTATTTCTCACGAATACACTAGCGTCAAAATTCATGTAAATTAAAAGTAATAATAATAAAGTTATAAAACTAACATTTTACATCTGTGTTCCAATTGAATAAATCGATATTACAAACATTTAAAGAAAAGAGTTCATAAAAATTACTTTTATAGTTAAAATGTTACTTCTCTCTCTCTCTCTCTCTCTCTCTCTCACTCCCTCTGTGTATATATATATATATATATATATATATATATATATATATATAATATATGAAAAAATATGTGAATATATATGAAAAAAAATATATAAAAATAGTTGGAAATTATTTATAACAGTCTTTTATGCACTCTAATTATTTTTTAACTTTACGACACTTTTTTATTACTTTTATGTAAGTGCTCGTAACAATTTATCATTTTTATCGTCTTTATTCATGGATGAAAAAAGTAAAAGCAAATCTATCGAAAAAATTTGGTGTTATGATAAAAATTGATTTTTTTTTTCTCCCTGTCACAAGATACAAATGTTTTTAAAAGAGAATTCAAATTGCTGGCATGTTTATGATTGGTGTCCAGAGAGTAGTTATAAAGTAGCTCGATAACGATTATAATAAACATCAAATGCGCACAGGTAGGATATTACGTGAGTATGGAATAGAGTTACTCTGCGTATATTATTTTATATATATAGTATACTTGTATATAAAATAAACGTATACTGGGTTTGATAGATATTGTATCAGATTTTTATAACTCATATTTTATAGCTTTTAGAAAAAAAATATATATTACAGTATAAATGTTTAAAAATATATTTATATATGAAATCTCCTGTCTCGTACAGTATATAAAAAAATACGATATATTATAATTCAATAAAGCAAAAATAGAATTATTTATAGTTGGAATATATATACAAATGATAATCAGGTATATACAACATTCGATTCTTGTTTGCGTTTATATTAATTTAACTCAAATTTTGTATACTATAATTTAATATGGAAATTATGTAAAACTTCAATTAAACTTATTATAAAACTGACATAGAACTGTTTGTAACTCAATAAACATAGAGATAGAGAATGAGCACCATAGCAAACAAGTCAAACAATTCTATTTTCTATATTATAGTAATGTACAGCTCTCTGGCCACTAGTTTGAGAACGATTTGTATAGGGTCTATGCATTCATGTTAAAGTCGACGCCATGTTGGATAACTCAATAACATGGGTGGCATAGAAAAATAAATCATTTTGCCAGTTTAAAAACCCTATGCAATATTTTTTAGAGCATTGATGCTGTAAATATGTTGAATTAGAATCTGAAGTATGTGAGAAAAATAACAAAAACAAAAAATTAACTGATTTCCCAAAGAAAATTGTCTTAAATGAAGTTTATCCTATGCTGAGCAATGTTATTCACTACTCCAGTATGGCCTCCAAGTGCAATAAATATGACGTCATCCGCATACACCCTATAGGCAGCCCACAATCACCCTATGTTATCTTTATGAGAAAACGCTGCAGCCGCCGCTGCCCAGTTCTTAAACTTTTGGCCAGAGCTGTACGTACTTATATATTTTTTTCCTTCTTACCGTATAACTCATTGTTTATGACAATCAATAATGAAGATCTATACAAGTAGTTGACTTCGTAATTTGCAAAATCACATATTGTAGTGTAAAAAAATAAATATAAAATATCTTATAATTTAAAGTTATATTTTTGTGTTTTGTCATTGATATAAAAGTACTTCACCTTTTAGTTGAGTAAAAACTAATCTGTCTTCAAATCTCAAATAATCACTGTCATGTACAAATCTTTTACTACGTTTTCTGTCATGGAATAAGAAAAATACAACATACTCTTGGAATGTTAAAATAGCTTACTTCGTCGTAAAGAAAAAAAGTTGTAATAAAATACCAATGTGACATTTAAATATAAGTATTCCAGATGCTGCACTATTTTTTCCTTAATTACATTTTACTTCATGACTGTTATAAAAATAATGTTTAGAATTATAATTTGATATATTATAATTTTTATTAACACTGTTTAAATAATAACGAGAAAATGTTTATATTTCACTTTTCACACAAATATAATGTCTCTTGCAAAAGCTTTAATTTTTTTTTATTATTTAAAACAAAATTTAACTTGTTTGTGTATACAGTTTGTTTAATTTAAATATATTCTATAAAATAAATGAAGTGTTAAAATGATAAAAAAATTTTTTTTACTTTTAATTAAGAGAGAATGAGAGAGAGAGAGAGAGAGAGAGAGAGAGAGAGAGAGAGAGAGAGAGAGAGAGATTGAGTGAAAGAGAGAGAGAGAGAGCATTTAGCTTTCAATGAATATTTATGAGTCACTTGAGCAATTTCTAATAAATTGTGATTTTTGGTGTGTAAATTTTATAAAATTGTGAGTATGTACAGTACATTGTGAAACACGTCTGCAAGTCTCTCTCTCTCTCTCTCTCTCTCTCTCTCTCTCTCTCTGCAGTTAATTAAACGATGTTGTAATGTCAATATTTTCAGGTTTGATGTGTGTGTTTACATTTTACTATAATAATATTATCTTTATATATATATGCATATTATATATATATATATTTTTATATATATATATATATATATATATAATATATATTAATTTGTTGACTAATTAATCTAACAATAAGAAAATAGACGATAGAAAAAAATCACACTGCAAACAAAGAAACTGTGAGATAAATATGTTTTTATGTTTATGTTTGTATCAGTTTTAAGTTTGTCGAATCATATAATTAGCTAATTAAATTTAGTTGATATTTGTTTTGTTATCTTAGTTCTGTCCGATTAATTATTAAAAATAAAAGTTGTGTATTGTACATTATGTAAATATTAATAATATGTGTACATTTATCATGTAATAACATTACTTTTTAATTTTGGGAATGAAGGTAAATAAAATGGAAATGGATAAACTTTACCGAATGTACCGGCTGCATATAAAAAAGAAGAAGAACAAAATTAAATTCTCATTTTTTAAAAATATATATTTTTACACATTTTACTAAACTATAAAGCTAACGGATATAAAACAAAAAATTGTATGTACATATTTTATAATACAAAATTTGTTATTTTTTTATTTTACCATAATAATTATATTATGAATTTATATATTAAAAATCTATATATACAAATAAAATATCATATTATAGTATACGATGCTCCCTTGTGATATACAAAATCGCAGGCATCCAAACTCATAGGGGATAAACAATTGAAATTTTTGCCTCGCGAAATAATAACTGACATTTCAAAACAAAAATTACGTCTAATAAAGTTTTTATAAACATACTATTCATATAAAAACACTGTTTTTGTGGTTATTTTCGGATTTCTATATTATTATTTTTTATTTAAAAGGTTTTATTATCAGGAGCCTTTTTTTTTTTTAATTATCATCATAGCTCTATAAAAAAACTATTATTTTAAGGTAAATATTTAAATACTATATTGTTTTCTAAATGTATACTCTCTTTCTACTTTTTATACAGTGCATTTTATTCTTAATAATAGGATATGAGTCTATGCAAGTCTATTATACCCTAGATGCATATGATATTAAAATATGATGATTTTTTTCCGTCTTGCTATTACTGTTATTATAATGACATTTTTTATATTCTAAACTTATATTATGAACCTGAATATATATATATATATATATATATATATATATATATATATATATATATATATATATATATATATATATATATATATATATATATATATATATACTGTATATATACATGTACAAGAAAAATTGACCTAAATATGTAAAAATATTAAATCATAAAAAATTACATATTTAAATATAATATTGCTATATAACCTTTTTACCCAAGAAATAAAATTTACCTAATTTTAATCTATTCTTAAACTTACTTGAGTAATGACTTTTTCTTTGTTTTTTTACGTAAAATAATGATAACCATTTTAAAAGTAATTATAAAAAAAATGACTTTGATTTTTCAAACATCTCATAATAATTTCATAAGCCTAAGTTAATATGAAATGACACGTACTGCAAATACAATTATAAACGAGAGTTTACACGTGCCCCTGTAAGTACGCAACTGTTTGAACAAAAAAAACTTACATCTTAAAACTTATATCAAAACAAGTTATAAAATTGTTATTTTTGACAAATTTCTTTCTTAAAAGCAGGTAATATTTCCACACAATATCATGAGAGAAAAAAATTGTTAGCAAAGAACAAATAAAAAAAATAGTACTGAATTTTTACGACGAAACTTATTTTACTTCTTTTATAATGATATAAAAACAAACACGCATAAGTTTAACGTGTATAATGAAATTTTAAAGCTATAATTATGAACGAGAATATTATGATATTTGATTAATTTTTACTTTTTTTTTTTCCAATAACAATTTTCACAAGTTTTGTTAACATAATGTGTTTTTAAGTTTTATTTGTATTACAATTAATATAAAAAAGAATAAAATAAAAAATGATGTACGTAATTATAATTTGATCATGGTAAAGTGTAAATATTTGTCATTGTGTGTTAATACTGGTTAATTTACGCATGACACTTTTTTTTCTTTGCAAATAAAAAAAACTTTTAAAAACATATCCAATTAAATTTTCTAATGTCAATATTTGGTCTATATAAACTTTTATTTCTATGGTTATATATTTTTATACTTTTTTTTTTGTGTATCAAAAGTGGATGAAACTCAAGCAAAAAGTGGTCGGATCAAGCACCAATTAGAGATTTTGTTTTTTGTATATTCTAGAAATTTTCTTTTGTATCTGCTTATTTGTTAGTATTTTATGTTATTTACTATACTGATTGAACTAAGTTCTTTCAATCATGACAAATAGTCTCAAATTTTAGTAGTTTTGACAAATTTAAAATACTCTATTTTTATACTACAGAAAATATTATTGTATTTTTTGTTTATACTATTATTAATTTATGTTGTCATTTGTTAAAAAGTGTCTTATTTTTGTTGTAATCTGAAAATCAAAGAAACTTGCAAAAGAGTATAAACATTTGGGTGAAAATAACAATTGTAACAATAACACACAAAAATTGCGATTTTTTATAATTATTAGTTTTTTCCCCCAAAACAAAATCACTCTTTTACACGTTTATTGAACAAATTGATGTTCAACCTTAACTAAAATTTGAGACTATAGTACAACAAATTTGTATCTTGAAGAAAATTTATATCTAATTGGTGCCTGTTATTTATATTAAACTAATAGTGAGAGTTAAAAATAGTAAAAAAATAAATAAATATTATTATGATCTTACCGATTGTCCTAGAAATATAATTAAAACTATGAAGACTGCAAGTAAGACCAAGATGCAGCCTATTGCAATTGCCACCATTGCAGACATTGGACCTGGAGGCTCCGGCCGCGGCAACTCCCGGTGACTACCACCAACGTTTGGCATAGCTCGAGGCGGTCCTCATCGCCATGCCTTGTGCGCACTCAGCACAAAACTGAAGAGGCTTCACTACAAAACTGTGAGCTCCCTTGTGAAGCGCGCGCGCTAAGAGGCCTACCTCCCCTGCCCTGCCTGCCCTGCCCTGCCTGCTTCCTCTACCCCTGCTCCATGGTCTCTCTTTCTCTCTCTCTATATATCTGTACCCGACCTGCTGGTACACTAAACTAGCGCGCGCACCTCCACGTGTACACTCTACATCAATCATAAAGACATACAATCATGTATGCAAGCATTCTTTTTACCTGTCATTCTAATATACTTTTTTTAAGTCACATCAATATCTGTCATACATAGTAAAATTGCAGATGAAATGTTGTTGAAAAATTAAAATTATAATACAATTCCTTCACTATTTCAAACACAAATTTCAGTAATTTTACTAATTTTATCATAAATTTATTTACATGTAGAAATTTCATTACAGTATTTTAAGATACATTTTTTTATTTAATTTATTAATTCTTATGATTTCAGATTTTGTTTTCATAAAACTCATTCTAAAGTACAAGAAATTGAATTCATTGGCAATTTACACCCTATTTTTCAATGCATGTGTTACGTTTCCCAAACGTATTCATCAATGTTGTCAATTAAATTTTATTTATTTAGTTATACAATTCTGTAATATATTACACTTGTAACTTTGTATTTTATTCTGATAAAATAAAAAAGAATTTTAGAACCATCATAACACCTTTTAATAGGTTAAAAAGAAATTTAACATGGAAGAGAGCTAAGCGGATGTACAATGCGTTTTCCCTTCTGTACCATTACTTTTATATATAAAAGTATATATAACTTAAACGTCTTTACTCTCTCTCTCTCTCTCTCTCTCTCTCTCTCTCTCTCTCTCTCTCTCTCTCTCTCTCTCTCTCTCTCTCTCTCATCGACCGCTAAACGTTATGACGGTGTAGAGAAGCAAATGTGGTCCCTACACCTTACTTCTCATCTTGCATGTAAATTTGCAGCTCGCCGTTTTGTAACTTCGTCTATACTTCATCACACGTCTACAGCAAGAGAAAGAGAGAGAGAGAGGGAGACTTAGGCTTGAAATCCTATTTCAGTAAAAGCTATGTTGGAAGTTGTATTATAGAGATATACGCATGACTGTTGTAATTTAATAGAAATGTTAACCGTAAATAAATTACATCAAATCTTTCAGTTCACGTTCAGTAAATATCTTTTGAGAAGAAGAATTCGTTCTGTCATATTAATTAATTTGATAGTTTATATATTTTTTTATAATATTATTTAATATTAATCATTTTTCATTTATTGGATTTAAGCCAAGAAATGCTTTTAAGAGTGCAACAGGCTTATTTATTTGGAAAAAATATGCATGAAATATTCGACTTTAATACAATGATTCGAGAAGGTATATAAATGATAAAAATATATATCTTGATAATTGACTTAAATTTATTTTATGATATAATATGCTAGAAGAATAAAAATTATTATATTTAGTAAGAATTTCTGACGTCATATTCAAATATAGATATGATAAAATAAAAATGACCTAACATTAAAATACTTGGATGTATTTTTAGTAATGACGATATTAATAGAAATTTTATCACAAACCGACGTCATTTTTTTTTTCTATGATCAAAATTCTTTAAATGCTTACATGATAGAAAGTAAACAGGTTCAATTGAATGCCTTAAACTTGTATTGTTTTCACGTATTTTTTTTCAATATAATCGGAATTGCGATAAAAAAAGTACAACTTATTTTGCATTGTAAATTTCACATTAGATTTGTTCAAAAACTGTATATCAAGGAGTCACCAAATTACAGAAAATGTAAACAGAACAAAATTTAAAATTTGCAAAAGGTTTTATTATTTTTATGAAATTTAAAATAGTTCTATGCAAACAAACTCATCATGAATTTAAAAATAAAAATATCCTTTCAAAATTATTTTTTTATTACTGTGTGATATTTTATTATTTGATTGTGTTAATAAAATTTAAAAATGATTTGCATAGTTTTGCAAGTTTGTGATACATATTATACAGGAAGGAAAACGTGAAATGAAGTATAGAAAAGCAGTTACAGCTTTTCGTTCGTTCGTTATAGAGGCGGAATTGTATATATAGAAGCACAACGAGTGTAGCTGGAAGCAACTTGGTCAAAGAGTAAAAACAATCAGAGAACTTGTGGCCTGGGTTGATTATATGTAAACTAAAGTTGCTCTTTTAACTTTCCGTTTGTGGTTTTTTATGATGTAATTTTTTTTACAGAGTTAAAGTATTAATATTTTTGAAGCGAAGTTACTTTCAATATATATATATATATATATATATATATATATATATATATATATATATATATATATATATATATATATATATATATATATGTGTGTGTGTGTGTGTGTGTGTGTGTGTATGTGTGTAAGTGTGTGTGTGTGTGTTTGTGTAAGTGCACATATTTCATTTTATATTATGCCAATTGTTAATAAATTTGAAATTTAAATTTCAAATAAAAATAATCCAATAATTACATTATTACATACTTACATAGTTGTTGTAATAAGTTACATTACTATTATAATGCATAATTTGAATAAAATTTCAAAACACTTACGAAGAGAATGAAAAATGTTTTCTTACATAACGATTTATACACATTTAAAGTAACAGATCGTTCAAAAAACACGTAAGGAAAAAACGGAAATAGAATAAAAGCGTTTATGTCTTGTAGAAAGGAAATTGTTCAAAAGAAGTAAAAACATTTTAACCATTCAGTGCATAAAATAAACTTCAGGAAACATTAAACTAAAAATCTTACCTCCTTCCTTTATGTTTATAAACTAAGTATCTCTTTCAATATTATTCATAGTAATGTGATCACAGAGGAAGGGGAGGAGGGACTCAGTAAAAACATGATTTGCATATTATACTAAACAAAGTTATAGATTTTAAAAAAAACTGTTTAAAGTGAAGTCTGTCTGTCATTTGCAGCTTTGTCGTCTAAAAGTGACGGTAAATTAGGTTGTTTAATTTTTCATTTACATACTCTTGTTTCTTGACATTTTACTATACGTCAAATTGTGAGATGACATTTAAATTTATGTATACTTGTATTTTGTTGTACAGTTATGATCACAAAACTTAACATCATATCTTGTAAATGACATTTTTTTGAACTAAAATAAATCATAAAACATTACGTCGTCGTCATTTTTTTTTTTTTTTTTTTTTTATTAGAAGTAATATGTTACTGTAGAAAAATCTTACCAATTTATATCACTTTTATGACGTTTTTAATAAAATTGTTCAGAAAAAAAAAATAATTTTTTTTATTTTAAAGCAGGAATTTTTTATCGCTATAGAAAAATTGACCATGGAAATAAGAAATAGAAAAGGTTAAGATATATAATCTATAAATCACCAACAGACAAGAAAGAAAACGATTTTTTTTATCTTCCAACAGGTTAGCAATCTTATATATCTTACTACAATAAATTTTGTATTATTTTTTATATATATTATAACAAAATACTTCAACATAACCTTAATCATGGCTACAAATCTTAAACACTAAATGGAATTAGTTTATTAACTTTAAGTGTAAACTACGAAACACATACAGAATTTTTTTTTAATGGACTTTATTTTTGTTTTTACTTTTGTATCCTACCAATAAAAATAAAATGCTTCATAAAATTTGAAATAAAACACTTCTGTGTTTGTAGCGTGATAATCGAAACTTTAGACATAAATACAATTGATATTTTTATCACTCCTTTCTAAAATTTATTTTTAAATATAATCAATATGTAATAAACATGCCATTTTTTTTATTCATGATAGAAGAAAAAAAAAAGCTTTCATAAAACAGGTGTAACAGTCTGATAAATTTAGTAGTGTTTATTTACTGTGTTTTTTTAAGTAAATAAAATATATTCTGATAATGTCAAATATATCAAACTTGTTCATTTATTTTAACCTTGTGATTGTGGGTGGATGATGCAGTAAATATTATATAGTATTTTCTCTCTCTCTCTCTCTCTCTCTCTCTCTCTCTCTCTCTCTCTCTCTCTCTCTCTCTAGTAAAATATTTTCATTAATTAATATTTTATTACAACACCTCTTTGTAAAATTTTATTTGTTTCATGCAATATTTATTTCTCATTGTATGTTATCGGTAAGATTCTTAAGTAAAGCTTAGTGTCCCCTTATTTCCTATTCTTTAGCATTGCATAAACATGTTTTAAGCCCACTTTTTTTTTTTTTTTTTTTTTTTAACTATTGCACTGAGGTTGAAAACTTTTAATGAGAAATACTGTACTAATACTTTTGTCAAGTGTTTTAATCAAACCTAATTTTTTTTAAGACTTTTTCATCACCAATAATTTCTACCGTTTTTATCTAGTTGAAATTTATCATAATACAATTATATAAATACAACACGTGTATATCAAAATGCTCTAATTTAATTTATATTTTGTTCAAGGATTTATGCATAGAAAAACAACAAGTAATACAAAATTATAATATATTTAAATATAACAAATCCCAAAACAAAATAATTACAAAGTTATACAATATTGCATTACAATATAAGGTTATAAAGAGATTGAATTAGTAGGTCAATCATATACTTCTGAGATTTTCCATAGTTTTAATTACGTGATGCAATATAGGAATAATGATTAAAACACAAACTCTTTGATCTCTTTTACGTGTATTGCAAAGAGTGAAATGAATTAAATCTTGTTTCTTTATATGTTAATATATAATATCCATAGAGAATAAGAGTATTCGTTATATAATTTATATGAAGTAATAATAGTTATGCAAAGTAAGTATTACTGAAAGAGTGTTGCAAGATTTCTTTTATTCAATAAATAATAATTAAAACTTAAAGTTTTATTTAAAAAAAAAATTCATTGTAATTTTTATCAAAAAATCCCTACATTTGAATTACTTTATGTGCATTATTATGTACAGGAAATTACTGCATTATATAACAATCGTAATCTAAATATTATCTACCCTTATATAATATTATTTATGTAAAATATAATTTTTCTTTTTCTGTTGTAAAATGGATAATTTATAGAAGTTTGTTATTATGAACAAAGAAAAAATCTTAGCATTTGTAACTTCCTTCCTTTCTTATGCAAATAGTGAAGCATATAGCAAGCAAACCTCTCTAAAATCTACTTCTTCAATAAAACAAGGCTTGGTCAGCAGGTAACTATATTATACTGTAACCTTACCATATAAAAACTACAAATGGTAAAAATAATGATATGAAGTATAAAATATTATTTTTAAGTTACGATGATGATAAAAACAAGTAAGACTTCGCACTTTGGTGAACCTAAAGTATAGCAGATGTCGATTTCAAGTCGTTTTTTTTTTTTTTTTTCTTTCCTTAGAGAACTGTGTAGCCTGTTGGCCTCATTAAAGATTGGTGAAACGACCAATAAGTTCACAACTTCTCTTGGGACTTGCTTCTCTCTCTCTCTCTCTCTCTCTCTCTCTCTCTCTCTCTCTCTCTCTCTCTCTCTCTCTCTCTCTCTCTCTCTCCTTCTCTCTCTTTCTTTCTTTCTCTCTCGACCTCCGAAAAGTAGTAATGTTACAACTATCAAAGTTCTCGCTAACATTCTATACAGATATACTACACCGCATAGAAACTGAACTAAGTTTTCATACTAAACTTTTTTATTGATATAATAAAAAATTATGTTACCTTCTATTCTTTACCTAATACTCATTGATAATAATAATATAACTTCAGATTAAATATATAATAGCCTTTATTAATATAAATTATTTGCAAATGAATAAGTAAATAATGAAATGACTTTAATTCATCATAATTATTTTAATTTTCCTTGATTTTTATTTCAGTCAGCAGTATTGTTTTTAATGATTGTAGATATGGTATTTTTAATTAAATTCCATAATCAAAATACATAGATCCACATGCAAGTTCATTATATATATATATTTTTTTTTTATAATTATTTTTGTGCAAAACACTACATTTTAATTTACATGAATAATAATAATGGTTTCATAACTATGTAAGTAGAAAAAAAAAGAAAAAAAAATAAACGAGAAAAAACTTTAAAATGTACTTGTGAAGGTACTGCAGCGTGTTTTTTAATGGCTTAAGACTTTTTTGCATCATCTTCTTCTTCTTTTCCACTTTTATACGTTGTAAACAAGCAAGACTTATAGAGAATTAAAATAGAAATGCAACTTGTGTAAAAAAAAAAAATAATAATAAAAAAAAAATAATAAAGCACCATGCATTATTTTGAATATGAAGCTGACATTTTAGAGTCGTTGAGCGAGTGTTTTAACATTATTTTAAACACGTTTCTTTATTTTAAAATCATCACTTTTTATTTTAAATTCATCTGACAACAAGCTTAAAACAGAGTTTTGGTATATGTTTTTAAAAAATTTACGTGTGTTACTTTTGTGTTTTTTAAAGCCATTCAAGATGAATGAAACGTATGTAAAATTTATTATGCTTTTGTTTTGTACTGATATATGTAAAATAAAGACTAAAAAAACTGTGTAAATATTTATTTAACTTGTTTAAATTAGATAATATTATATATTATGCAACACCTAAAATAATTTTATTTTTTATGGTGACATGAAGATCCTATCATTTACTACGGGATTAGTCAGTGCCATTAGGTATTAGACCAAAAAATATATATATATATAATTTTTTTCCATTATTTCCTTTTGAGTGTCATGTTAGTGATCATATTATATATGTATAAAAGTAATAAAACAAAACAAAATTAGAAAAGAAAGTAAATTTTCACGTGTTTTAAAAAGCATTCTAATTCAAGAACTATGTTTTTAATTATTAGTCTTCTTCACGGCTTATTTCTTGAAAAGAAAGCAATTTTTTTTCTGACATAGAAAAATTATCAATAGAGATTTATTTTTATAATATACTTTCT
Source organism: Ecdyonurus torrentis (assembly GCA_949318235.1). Taxonomy (NCBI): domain Eukaryota; kingdom Metazoa; phylum Arthropoda; class Insecta; order Ephemeroptera; family Heptageniidae; genus Ecdyonurus; species Ecdyonurus torrentis. The sequence continues at coordinate 16,728,828 of OX439132.1, read as the reverse complement.
TTATGAAAAAAAAATCTTTATCGTATATAGCACAATGTTAAAGAAAATGACGAATATTGATTATTAGAAAATAAAAGATTGAAATCAAGAGAAAGAAGTATTGTCCTGATTCTCTTCTTCTCTTCACTTGAAGTACCGGAAAAAAGCAAAGAGGAAGAACATCATGGTGGCAAAGTACGGGGCATTGAACACAAGAAAAAGTCATGGTGCGAAGAGAAAAAAGTATGCACAGATGGAAAGAAGGAGAAGAAAAAAAATCTGTCCTCTTTACTCTTTCAAGCTAGAGACATAAGAAAAGTAAATAAAATAAAACGGTAACTCAATTTTGAATTAAATATAATGAAATGTTATTGAGTTTTGAAGACTGAAAACGAATATTTACATTATAACATAATGTTAAATAAATAACTATAATAATATGCATTATATTTGATTATATAGTTACTTAAGTAGAGTATTATACAAAATATATTATTAAAATTATCGTTTGAAATTGTTTAGAATACTTGCAAGTTTAGGTAAATATTCTATGTAATTTCATTTAAGAATGCCTCATATACGTACTGTGGTAATTATTTATCTATTTAATATATCTACCACAGATTGAATCATTTTACCTCATTTATCTAGAGCAGGAGTTCATCAATCTTTAACAGATTTATTACAATACCATCAAAGCAAAGAGAAAAGCTTTCAAAGTTTTCTTTTTTAATAATGCAAGCATGAAAGGATATTATATGAAATACATCGTTCAACACTAGTTATTTCCTCGACGTTTTATTTCACAATGTAAATGTATATTTCATTCAATGCACATTACAGCTATTGTACAACCAAAGTTAGTCTTACTGTTTATTTAGTATTGTAGTAAAATCGTATATATGTATAGTTTCTCAATATTTCCATGTATTTTACATGCTTTAGTAATGCAAGTTTGTAATAAAAATTTAAGTGTTATAAGAAAAAAACATCTTATATACATTACCATTTAAAACACAACTTTGGTTTTGTATATGTGACTTTATTAACATTGCTGCAATCCATTAATATAATTTTATTTTTCTCGATCAAACTTTTATTTTTAGAATACAAAAGAAAGTAATCAAAAATATATTCTTTATATTATGCGTTAAATATTATTAAAAAGTGAAAGATAATAATAATAATAAAAAATCTAATATCAGATATTCTGTTTGATTTAAAACATATAATATTATATTAGACAATCTTGAAAATGAGTTTCTTGTAAGATTTGACAGAATCATCATTCATTGTCAGTGAAATTGTAACCACTATGTTCTCAACTTAAAAGAAGAAGTAAAAAGAAAAAAAGAATGATAAAAATTAATGAAGTGAAGTAGCAAATAATTTAAATTACTATAAGTATCATCCATCAACATTGCCCTACTTTTCTCATAGCTATGATCTATGTAATTAAACTTCGAAAATAATTATAACGATAAAAGCCCATGACTGTTAACGTATAGACTCTATAACTTTATTATAACTTCTTCATACTATTTTTTAATTTAATAATAAAAGCCTTTCAAACTAAAATATAAGTTTGCAGTGATATAAAAATAATTAGAATGAGCATATTTGCATATACTGTATATACACACACACAAATAATTGAAAGCAAAAATGATTTATTAGTGATATAGAGGAACTTGAAACTATGATAATGTTTGTATTATAAAGTAAAATGCACTGTTATGATAGTATAATATAAAAAGACTCATGATTTGTACGTTTCAAAGCAGTCACTATTAATTTTCCTCTTTCGTTATTTTCAATGCTTTTAAAAACAAACACACACACACACACACACACACATACAAAAATAATGTTATAAACGTCATTGTATGCAGCATTATAACAAACAAAGACAAAAAAAAGTAAAAATAATAAAAGTGTTGAAAATCTGTACATTGCAACGTAGTATGATACATTATAAATATACAGTATAAAAAAATTATTCAGTTAAATACAAAGAAAATAATACATTTGAAAAAAAGTCTCTTTTATTTGTATAAAACCACAACATGTTATTTCAAAACAGTTTTTCTTCTACAGATTCTGTCAATAATTTCGTATTATCTCCAAAGTAAGTCGTTCCTCACTTCTTGTAACGTTTTTTTTAATAGATTTATAATTATCATGAAACCTCCTAAATTACTTTAATTCTACTCAATTTTTTTATAGTATTCGTGAGAGAGTAAATAAACATTTCTTTGTAAAGTTTAGAATTAAAATCTCTAGTTCAATTAAATATGATGTTATAGTATTCTTATCAGATCACTGGGATTTAAAACAAAATTTGTAAATTAAAATTTATTGTTTTTAAAAAATATATACAGCAAAAATTACACTAAATTTTTACATATAAATTTACAAAATATTGATTTTAATTTTAAACTTGTAGAAATATATTTAAGATATAAATCTATAGCAGGAAGTTTTAGTCTTTAAAATGATATTAAACTATTAAATATTTCTTTTTATGCTAGAAAGTTTCTTGATTATCAATCTTCATATTGATTTATTTATTTGTATAATATTTTACGTTATATACGTACTTATTTTATGACTTTTATCTTTGTACTAAAAAAAAACCTCACGTATCCTAAAATATAGGCAATTTTTCGGGCAGATATGTCATGCGGGTACTCTAACCACTTACTATCTAGGGGTAAAGACATAGTAATGTGAAAAATAATTTATGTTATACATTGTTTTAACAATGCTCTAGTTTTATTTGAATAGAATATTTATTAAGAATAAACATGAAGTAGTAAAGAGATGAAATAACGTAAATGTTAATAGTAACACAAAATGAAAGGTGAAAATGTCGTAGCAGAGGCTTTCAACAAAATTGAGAATACAAAATAACAATGAAGAAACGCATGTCGTGTCTTCTTCTCGTAATTATTTACACTATACACAATAGAACGAGAGAAAAGAGATTGCCATCTCTATAATATGTATCTCATCAAAACACTATTGTTGAAGGTACAATGTTAGAAACACATTTGCTTTTCAATTTCGAAATATGTATTGTGTCATTCCGTATGACATTTTTGAAAGTAATGTTGTATTATTTTTTTTATTACCATTTTCTTTATAAAATTTTATTAAATAACATAGTCAAATTTTATTTGTTTATAATTGAAATGAATTGCGTTATAGAATGAAGAACAGTTAATAAAAAATACATCTAAAGAGTATAGGGTCGTCTATTTAGACTGTTACAAAATATATAAGCTAAATTTACAGAAAAAAACAAACAAGAAACATCAAACTGCGTCACAAAATCCATTCATCTTGCAATACATATTAAATCATAATAGTAAAAAAGTTTTACACTGACAGTTTTCATATTCTTTTTATTGATGTTTCAACCAAAAAGTTAGTGAAGCACAAATTTATTCTGCACGTCACATTTTGAGGTGTAAATAATGCTGAGCATGAAGTGACAATTTTGAGAAAAGGGGGATTCCCCATGACTGAACATCGAATGCCTAAAATGTTGAACTTTTCATATTTTATATTATAATTTAGATTCCATATTATACGTAATTTTTTTGTTATTATTACAGTACAGAACACAGTATAATAATTTTTGCGGTAAGTACTGATATTAAAAAAAAAAAAAAAAAAAAAAAAAAAAAAAACTATAAAAAATCTATATTTATTTTATAATATTTTTACAATTTAGATATCGATTTCTAATTACTTTCAATGTGTAAATAGTTTTTAATATACAAATTTAATAAATTTTAGAAACTTTTAATGATACTTTAATGAAGATTTAAGTAATGAATTTTTAATATGAATTTAACTGATTTAATTTAAAATATTAAATTTATCGTAACAGATTTTTATATTAAACTCAAAGTTAACTAATCCTTTGAGTAATAGAGCTTATAAAACCACCTTTGGTATCTGTATATAGTGTCATGAAACCGCAACACTTACAGTTTAACTAAACGGCTACTCTTACTTGCAAATTTGACTTCATTAAAAAGTATCAATAACTATAAAAAGCTTATTAATTAATAAATATTTTATAATGTAAAACACAAAATATTTGCTAAATTAAATTTTAAATTAAACTTGTTTTTTCTTTAAATATAAGTATTGTCTAAAAATAAAGAAGGCATTTACGTCATAACGTGATGAGTGACAATACCTATCATAAAAGACTTAGAGAGAATGATATATATATGTTAAGTCATGCGTATCTTTTTGCATATGCACGTGGGGATTTACTTTAAGGCGTGAACCTGGACGATGACTTTAGGGAGAGTATCATCAACTTTTATCAACCCTTAATACAAAACCCCTGAAAAAAAAAACCTTTTAACCCTCTTATAGTGTCTGAACCACACCCCCGTCCTACCACCCACCATCCACCCTATCTCTCTTTCTCTCTCTCTCTCTCACTCTCTCTCTCTCTCTCGCTTGGTGCGCTGCATCGATTTGCCCAGACCATACTATATAAAACCCCCATGCTATATAACATGGTAGACCATATACAAGAGTTTTGTATGTATGTCCAATTTTACCTCCCGTAGATTTTGCTATATTCGTATCAAACACAAAAAGACTTTTTTTCCATTACATATAACCCCCTACAATGCTATAACATCATTATCATCATAACGCGATCAACTTTTTTTTCCATTTAGAAAGGTAAGCATTTTATTGACTACTTTTTGATTAATGATATAAATTATTATCTTTGAAAATTTAATTTTAAAACTGTACTTAAAACTTTAATAAATTAATATATTTGGTTTTGCCATCACTGTCATTCATTAATATCTACCAAATTCTCGTTCAAAGTTCATTACATAATACTTAAAGAACTAAAAGAATATCAAAATGAATATTTTTAAAGTTATCATTTTTGATCATATTTTTTATTAAATATTGATTACGGATTATTAGTGCGTTAATGAAATAAAAGTTATTTGATTATCTGTATAAATAATAGAGACAAGATTTTTTTATTCCATTATTCTGTTGCTTATATATACCATTGCATTGCTGAAAGCAATAATACTCAAGTTTCTCACTAGTATCATACCACTTATGTTTGTGTACCAATAGTAGAGTGAAGATGGATGTTGATGTTTCCCTGCATATTCTCTCACAATTTATTTACATTACTTCTCCTTGCACATCGTGGTTACCTCTCTCTCTCTCTCTCTCTCTCTCTCTCTCTCTCTCTCTCTCTCTCTCTCTCTCTCTCTCTCTCTCTCTCTCTCTCTCTCTCTCTTTCGTACACACACACTCCACGCAATAGTAGTGGCTATCTCCTCTCTCTCTCTCTCTCTCTCTCTCTCTCTCTCTCTCTCTCCGAATAACCGACATAAAGGCGCCGCCCTGCCACTGTATGCTCTTTGATATCTCGTCTTAGTGACGTCACACTATTGGTGTACATTTTAAACTGAGTCAGCTGACAAACCTTTTCTTTGCTATCTTTACATGAAAAAAAAAAAATACTAAAACTTATTTTTTTCTTTCTTGCAATAACGAAAAAAATCTTTAGAATATATAAGTCATAAAAAATATGCACAAACATGTTGAAAAAAAAAATAGAAGGGGAGATAAAGAATTTTTTACACTTATGTCATCACATTATTTAAAGTATTATTTAAAATAACAAGGATTTAAAAATTTATCTTAAAAATAGAACTAGAATATTTATTTTAAAAAATAACACTTCTAACGTAAGTGCTCTTACCGTTGGATTAATTCAATATTTTCATAGAAAGAAAAAAAAATCACGTATAATTAGATTAAAATTTAAGTAATTTTCTGTTGCTTTTGGCAACATTTAAATACAATAAAAAAAATCTTGGCAAGTCTTAATTTTTATTCACTAAATTATTCTGATTCGATGCATTTTAACTTTACGAAAACTAAATGAATGAAAGATTTATTCATAATTTATTTAAATTCATGATTTTTCCCATTATAATTCTTTTGTATAGTTTAAATTTTTTTGATAAACTAAACTCAGTTTCAAACAAAAGTAAAAGAAAGATAATTATAATACCACAGTTTGCAATGTTATCAACAGTTTGTACTATAAAATGTACTTAAGAATTATTTAAGTTATTTGACCTAAAAAAAAATTATATTATAAAAGAGATATCAGACATTAAAACTTCTCGTAATGTTGGACCAAATTTGTTTTATAGAAAAGATGAAGATATATAAAGTTAAAAAAAAAATTGTGAGGATGATATATAAATATATATATATGAAGACAAAGGTTTGCTGTAGGCATATTGTACTAATTGCTGCTTATGTGAAGAAGCAGCGTGTCTTTCTCCTGCTAAGCCCTAGGTGTGATGAAAACTACGCGTGCTCTTTGTGTGATTGGACCAACCACTCTCGCTTTCATCTAAGTGGTAGATCATGTCTTTGTGGTGGCCACCGCAACTTCAACTTAACATACTTAAGCCTCCTCTGTCAAATACAATGAAATGAACTTGTTATATATATATATTAAAAGTAAAAACCTTTTATCTTATGTAAATTGTCCGTTCTGTTTGCATTGAATAACATATATGGTATGTATAATTAACTATATTATAACACTTTTTTATAAAATAAAATTAAAATAATCAATAGCATTTTCAAAAAAAATGTATTTTTAAAACTATGCTGTTTGAATTAAATCAATGCATGATATTTAGTGTGAGAAATTATTACATGTAGATATAAAAATAGAACTCAAAATCAATCAGTTATATTTAAATCTTATTCTAATCACGCAACGTTTGTATAATAATTGATATTGATGATATTCATCGATACATATATTTTAAATGATAGATTTGTAAAAGTAGCAGTCATAAGTCTATAGTAGCAATTACTATCCTAGGGACAGCTGTTGGATAGTTTTTTTTTTTTGTTTTTTTTAATGATAAATTTGCAATGAAATGTCAGATGGGATGTAGTTTAACTGTTTACCGTGTTCCACTAACACCAAGGGTATGACCTCATTTGTATATTTGTATGCACGTGAATGAGCACTCAGCCTGTTCTCTCTCTCTACCCCTCTCATTACCGCTGCTGTACCACCCACACTACACTGAAAAAACTAGTACATTTTGATAAAAATTAAACTATTATTGTTTTAACTTTTTTTGTAATATTTTGTTATCAATATGTACCAATTGGTATTATGATCAATAAATAAACTAAAACTGAACTTGTATATTTTTTATGAAATTGCAAGAATATTTATGCAAAATAACGTCAAATTTAATGGAGTTTAATAATCATTTCAAATAACTTACTGTACGATAAACATTTATTAACATGGCTCTGGTTAAATATTTTATAATAAGGTGAAATCAAAGACCATGTTAATAATAATCTTTGGTGATAATAAAATGTCCCGAACTTTAATGAAAATTGGACACAGAAAATTACTTACCGTCGTTTGTGTTCAGTTAAAACTATATACAATTGTCATCCTATATGGCAAATCACAAAAAAAAAAAAAAAAACTTCTATATTTTTTTTCCAGTGTACCAGGAAAAAAAGTAAACAATATAATGATATACTATTACTATCCTAGTCACCAGGAAAAATGTAATCAATTTTTATGTATATTTTTTTAACATCTCGGTGTAGCGACTGCCTGTAGAGATTTAAATTATTCCACTACTCAAGAAATGAACCCTTGTTCTTGTGTTTTAATGATGAACTACTTGTTATGTTTGTATTTGATTATTTTTTTACAAGATCTTTAAAACAAATTATATAAAATAAAATAAATAATAGTCTTTATTGTTCAATCAAAGATTAGCAGCAGATGAATTATATAATTATAATGTGTTGAACATAAGACGCAGTCAGGACAATGAGTCCTATCAACTGAACTGACATATATCGACTGTATATACTACTTTAATTAAATAAATAATTGTTGATTTTATAAAAAAAATAATGGTCCTTGTCTTCATTATTTTTTAAACATTTTAAATTATAGTTAAAATCTATTCAGAAATATTATCTTTTTGATATCTTACAATATTCATATCAATCACACGAAGCTTAGAAAATAAACTGCTACGCTCATGTAGTTGAAAATTTATTATTTGATATTCATGTATATTAACAACAATTTTTGATATAGAAATGCTTGGAAAAAAATATATTTTAGATTTAAATTATGATTGAATTACCAAAATTAACTTGTATAAGCATGTTACAAAAATTATATCATATTACATGAATGTAAATATATATATATATATATATATATATATATATATATATATATATATATATATATATATATAAATTATACTAAACACTCTTTTATGTCATTTACAGAGAGAAACTAAATAATAAAATAAGTGTTTTATAATAATGAAATGCAGTGGTGTAAAAATATTAAAATGCAAATGAGTACGTGTAAGAGTTTGTATTATGATTAATTTATAAAAATTTCTAGCAAAGCCTTTTTTTTAACTTTCATTTTTTGCTGCTTCTGTTGCATATACAGTGATGTGAGTAACAAAAATAAAATAAAAGCATTACTATACATATACATACGTAGATATAAGGCGTTCTTTTTATTAATAATATATGTCAAGTGTATTACGTAAAAAAAAAAAGCTACAAAAAGAGGGAAAGGTATTTTTATATAATTTTTTTAAGGATATACAATTATTATATATTTTTTTGTTTTAACATGCAATAAAATTAACTTTTAATATAATTATTTGTTCTATATTGCTAACTTTGATTCCAGTTTTTGTTTATGAATTTTAAAGGTACAACAAATAGATAAGAAAATTCATGAGGTAGACAAAAAAATATATTGTAATAAAATAAAAATTGAAAGAGAAAAAACATTTACATACTATAATGCTTATGCATCATATATGTTAAATAACAAAAAGTTAATATATATAAAAAATGAGACCATTTTTTTTCAATGGGTTATCAAATTTTTCCTATTGTTGTTCTCTTACATTTCTACAATAGCTTAGAGGGTAAATAAAAAATGTCTACGCATATAAGGTTTTGTTTAGGTTTAAAATTCTAGAGGGAAAAAAAAGACTGCTGTTGTGTAGTGGGACGTGCAAAGACGTTTATATATATTTAAATAAAATAGAGAAGAGTGCAGGAGCAACTAAAAAAAAAAAAAAAAAAAAAGTAGGATAGGGACATGTAAAATATTACCTGAGCCGGCCAGAAGTGGGAGTGAAGTGCAGAGTAAAATTATGAGTAGTGTGGAGGAGGTGATAACTCGAGTAGAAATCCCTGGTGGAGCCATGCCACCGACTGAAGACGCCATGCTGGGTAGCGTCGTGCCTAAAACATACATCCAAAACGTGCAATCAAAATTTACTCAAAACTTCTTTCGTATATCTGTATCTTATCTTTGAATTAATGATATGTTTCTTAAAGAAATATGAGGTAAAATTTTCAAATTAATCATCCATGCTTTATATATAGATTTAGAATATCATTTTAACTCTAAAAATAGAATAAAATGGGTACTCTATTTGAAATTCATATATGACTGAAACGAAGATTGCAAATCATGAAAGGTTATATAAACTACATACTTAAATATATATGGTATTTTAAAAATCTTTAAAAAGGAAATCTTTTTCAATTTATTTACGAAAATTTTGGAACATTAAGTTTATTTTTAAGTACCACAAGAAAGTATATTATTTAGAAGTTAACAGAGAGAAAAAAAGAAGAAAAAAATACATGAATATCATATTAAAATAGTTAGGTTTTAATATTCATCATCATTATAATGATTACCCTATTGATGAGTTATAAATATAGCAATTAAATAATAAAAAACAACACATTTTAAAATTTGTTTCGTACATGATATTATTATCTTTTTAGAAAATCACCACCAAATATTGAGTCTAAAAACATAAACTCATTAAAGAATAATAACACATTCAAATAGAAGCTTCGTAATTATATTTTTAAAACAATTATAATATTACTATATTGTAAATTATATTACATAATTTTAAGTGTAATAATCAATTATAAACTTTTTATGAACATATTTTATTTGAATGTTTTGTAAGTTTGAATGAACAGTTAATATAAAGCTTGAAAGTCAATAAAATTCAAATTATTTTTATAATATAGTAGAGGGTAACAAAAAAAATACACTTTTCTTTTTTATCGATTACGTAAAGTGAACAAAATTCATTGTTACGACCTCTTTACTGTGATATAAATTGAACTCAGTTTCTTTTTTATTATCACTATTTCTTTTACAATATAAAATCACAACGTATAAATTCATCTCTTCCTGCAGATTATGCAGCCCGATTGCCACACATGTAAGAGAGAGAGAGAGAGAGAGAGAGAGAGAGAGAGAGAGAGAGAGAGAGAGAGAGAGAGAGAGAGAGAGAGAGAGAGAGAGAGAGAGAGAGAGAGAGAGAAAAATTCGGAAATAAAATTTTATATCATACGAAGAAGAAAAAAGACATTTTGTGTTTTTTTTAACAGATTTTCAGCATATTGATTGTAAAATTTTATAACGGTTAATATTTTTTTACTTTTGTTTTTATTCCAAAATATTCCATAGATAAAGGTGGTAGGACTGTTACTGAAATATATTTCATTTACCTGACCTGCTGAAGCAGGTGTGACAATCCATATATTTTTAACTATTTTTTTTTAGATGAGATAAATGAAAACATCGATTGGTTCATATTTAATTACTCAGTTCAGCTACTTTTCAGTTGTGATAATTGATAATTTTTTTCTGTGTGTTTGATGATTACTATTGTAATTATGAATTAAATAATATTAGAAATAATATGTACAGTATTTCTTATATTATCTTATAAGTTCAATGTTATCCATTTGATATAAAAATGCACAAAAGGAAGCAGATCAAATTCTGGTTACAAGAAGAGCGTTTTCATTAAATAAACAGTTTTACTCAGTTGAGGAGTTCATGAATGACACAGGCAAGTAAATTCTTAAGAAAATTTAAAAGTAATTTGTCTTTGTATATATATTTAAAATATTTGTATATATGTTTACTATAATTTCTAATTGCTTTTTTTAATAAAGCAATAATATTGACCGATGCATTTGTAGGACGACAAAATAAATAAATATTAAATTTGAATTGATTTATTATAAGTACACAAAAATCTTTCTGTATAGTACGTAATTTTCTGTAATGACTATACTTAAATGACTATTTAATACGATTCCTTCTTTTTTTATGTTTATGTTATGTTAACAATTATGTCCATTGTTTATATTTAAATATATAATGAAGAAATACTCTGACAAGCATATATTGTTTCAAGAACGTCAGAGGACCATGTAAGTGGGTTTTTACCTTTTTTGGCCTCTAATAAAAACCATTTATTATTATTATTATTAGTGAAAAAAAATTAACAGAAGACATATTTGCAATCTAATCCGGGACTCAAGTAAGATCCAAGACTTAGACTTGTTAGGTGTATTTTCATATAGGTGCAGCCGACTTGCACACACTTTATTTCTTCTAATAAATATATTGTTGAAATTCAGTCATTTTTTGTCAAGTGAACTGAATAAGAGAAATTGTAAAAATTTAGTAAGTTTTACTTATATACTGAAACATATAAAATTGCTAATAGTTTAAAAACTTTTTAGAACGCTGTATGTAAATATTTTCTTAATGACTTTTTAATGTTTTTAAGTTAGAGTCTTCATTTGAATGAAGTTAATAAATATATACAGAAATAAGCACTCAACAAGTTTCTGTTAAATGTTATACGTGGTAACGGTAGAGAGAAGAATTACATGCATAATAATAATATATTGCGTGATGTTTCTTTACATCGATCTTATACAAAATCATCAGTTTTGTACATAACACAACTACTCTGCCATCTGTATTTTATTCTGGTAATCTACTGTACAAGTCATAGAAATTCCTAAATCTGCCACTAGGCGCTGTACAACGCAACCCGCAGAGCACATTAAACTACAACACTATAGTTACAAAAGTTACTGGGTATGATAATACAGTATTCACATATAATACTAAATTTTTTACACATAATAAAATTTTAATGTGTAATCTGATATGAAAATTTTATTATTTATTATATTTGAGATAACCTTTTCTTTTTTTGTATGTGTGAGTTAGACAATTACAAAAAATATACTGCGTAGAATAAAAATTATGTAATTTTAGTATTTTTATTTTTACTATCAAAGCTCTGAAGTAAACAGTAAATTACAATAATGATAAAAGAAATATATTATATTGAATGCGGAGATTTATAAATTTAAATTTTGAGCCTTTTTATTTGTTGTTCATTATTATTATTTCCAAAATAAAAATTATAAATTAAGAATTTCGTACATTACTCATTAATACATTATATAAACATTATGTACCAAACACAAATAAAAAATATTAATATGTTTTATTCAGTAATTTCATCTTGACCAGATCTCATTATTTCCTTTAAAGTCTAGAAATACCAATGTTAAACAGGAATCATCTATTTAACATTTATTATTTTCAGGAATTTTGGATTATGAACGTAGGAATTTTGAACCTTCACGTTTACAAATTCCTTAGATTTTCTGTATACTTGTCAATAGATTGTACAAGTTAGAGCTAAATTATTTAATTTGAAGATACAATAGAAAAATGAAATAGTAGAATCAAAGAAGAAAAAAGAAACATAAAAATTATTTCTTAAATTAAATTCAGTGCATGTAATTTATCAATTAATGCCTTGAAATAAAATATTATTATATAATATGCATAACAAAAATACAAAAAAAGTGTAATAAAATGAGTATTAATCCATTATATGAAAATTAAAAAAATATCAATATGAATAATTGGGGGAAAAAAAGGAAAGGAAAGGAAAAGAAAAGAAACAAAGAAAGAAAGAGAAAAAAAAACAAAGAAAAAGAAAAATTAGTAACAAGAATGATATATTGAATAATAATAATGAATTATAATGATGTAATGTTCAAATTTAAAATTGTAACTGACTGTACTTTAAAACAGTTGGGTTAAATTAAGAGGCGTGCAACCTGATTTTCCTAACAAAAGCCGTTAATTATTATAAAATTGCTATGAAAATATTTATAGGTTACATTAAAAGGAACTTTTTATTTTAAAGTATATATTACTATCTCAACATTTGAGATGAAAATATTTATTTACATCATAAATAATATTTTATTATTATTTAAAAAGAAGTTGTTTTTTTCCCTTTAACTCAAAGAAGTATAAAAGACTAATGTTCCATTTAAAGCAAAAATTACGTTTAAAAGAAAAAATATAATATAAATCATCATGGTACATTACCAGTTATTATTTTCAATCTTTCAAACAAAAGTGTAAAAAAAAAAAGTTGAATTATATCTTCATCGATTTTTTAAAAAAAAAAGTAGAGAGAGAGAGAGAGAGAGAGACTAAAATAAAACTAGACAGTGTTAACATGCTAGCAATTTATTTTAGTATCTAATCGTAATGCGAACGTTTAACTATCTACTGAATATTTTATTGATATGATGAATAATGCAAGTATAACATGCAAATTGTTATCACTATCAGATTGTTGAGTTAAGAATATAGTTCATTAAAATACATTTATTTAAATATTAAGCATACCGCAGTGCTGTTTTTTTTTTCTATAATTTCAACTTAAAATTTAATCACAATTAACATTAATCTTAATTTAACTTTAAGTAAAATAATAATTTAATTAAAAGAACTAAAAAAAAAAACTTAAAACTTTTTTTATAATATAATAATTACATAAGGATAATTTAATAAATTTAAAATATTTTTAGGATTGTTTGTGTACTTTTCTTATGTTATTTTGATAATTAAATTTTGTTAAATTTATGTGATACATTAATGTAGTTTATGAACCTAGCACTTAAAAATGCGCAATGCCATGTTAAAAGCATTAGATGATTTTCATTTTTCCGTGTTCTAAAATCTCTTTTTTTTTTTAACTTCATTACTAAAACTTGCATAAAAATAACAAGTTGTTTATATTTATACTTTAGGTTGCTGTTTTATTCTTTGCAATACCTGTTACAAGATGCATATTTGCAACACGTTTTTATTATATATATATATATATATATATATATATATATATATATATATATATTATATGTATATATATATATATATATATATATATATATATATATATATATATATATATATATATATATATATATATATATATATATATATATTATATGTATATATAATATTAATATGGGTTTTAAACACTATAAAAAAACTATTTAAAATGTGCATGATGAATCAAACACATAGAAAATATTACAGGTACACAAATCCTGTAAACTGCAATAGGTAATTGTTCACCTGAAACAGGTATTGGTGTACTACAATGTCCCCTAATCTAGGTGAAATGTCACCTACGCTAATATTTACCAATTCTAATTCACAAAATTTATGTATTTGCGATGAAAAATTTTTTAACGTGTTATAAATATTATTATTATAGAACTCACTTTTGAGGTAAAAGTTTGTTAAGGTGTAAAAACTTACACAAAGTAAAATCATGTTTAAAGTTTTTTTATGTGTTAAAAATTATACTCTAATAACCTAAGCTACTTTACTATTTTATTATTAATAAGCAGACACACAACTTTGTTTTTAATACTTTAGTAGAATTGAAGAAAACTTCAGTTAAAACTTTAACAGAATTCCAAACATAAAAAATTTATTTTAAAGTAAAAGAGGGAATTATTAAATAGTGATAAAAACAAAAACAACAGTTACTTATCTTCTTTTTTTTTTTCCACTTATACAAGAAAGCTTAATATGGTTTTAATAAGATTGTGTTTCTGCTTTGTTTATTTGTAGGTTTAACTAAAAGTAAACATTATACAAACATCATTGTTGTTGTTTACCAAATCTGATGCAACGTAAGAATTTTCACAGAATGTTTAAGCTTATGAAATTTTCTAAGAAAACTTCCTCTTTCTCTTTTTCTCTGAATCTCTCTCCTTTTATAATAAATTCCAATATTTTAAACTTTTTTTTTTTTTTTTTTTTACATAAACAAACCAAAGTCTTAAAATAGCAGCATGTTCATTGTTATATGATAAAAAATATCAAAATATATACTAAAAAAATATTCAGTTTTGGGTATATAATATATACATACACATGAAAAAAGTCTTTATACTTAAGCATGTATCTGCAAAGGTATGTACTACAACAATAAAAAATAAATGCGTACATGAAAAATGTTGGTACGAGTATAATATAGATTACTAATATTCTGGATAATACCCAAGAAAAAAATATTCTATATAAATATACAGTATTCATATTTTTTTACTGATAATATATAAATATTTTTTTTTTACTCGTTTAACGTGTATTTATTGATAGCAAAACATGAAACATCATAACAGCTGGCAAAAGCTTTTGATATCGAGATGAAGAGAGACTAATGATGTCATGAAACATTATATAATATCGTATATACATAGAGAGAGAGAGAGAGAGAGAGAGAGAGAGAGAGAGAGAGAGAGAGAGAGAGAGAGAGAGAGAGAGAGAGAGAGAGAGAGAATTTATGAAAGAGAAAAGCATAGCATCGTCAAATCGATCCTCTCTCTGTCAGTTACATTATCAGATATAAAATATATCGGTTGGTGGTTCAAAAGCTGCTCCTCTCTATACCCTACTGCTTCAAGTGGTACAGTAGATAGAGATGAGAGAGAAGGGATGCTGCAGAGAGATAGAGCTAATAGTTCTGTACTTCCTGGCTAGATAGCGAACGTGTGTACTTTATTTTATCCCCTTCATACGCTGAGCAGACTTACAGATGAACAACATTTCTTATTTTTGTTAAAGCATCTGGTGGAGAACACAAGAACTTTATCCAATTTCTTTAAAAAAAAATTGTTATAACAACAAAATTATTCCCTTTTTATATTGCATGTTTTGTAATATTGGTTTTCTGCGTATTTTATTTTTACGGTTATTATTACGTACCATTTTCTTGATAGTAGCAAAATAAACTTTAAAATTGAATTAGAAAAAAAGAACTTTAAAAAATTACAATACAAACATAGTCTTGATATTTATGAAATAATCTAATAAATTAAATCAAAGTTATGATACTGTGTATTATTATTATAATTTTTGCAGAAATTTCCTTGAGCTGTAATTTTTCTTTTATCAACAACCTTAGTATAGTATAAAGAGTGTTAGCTTCTTTAGATTAATATTTTTTTTCATAAGCACATTGAAGTCACTTCAAAAGCGTCAGATGTCAAGGGGGTTGTTTTTAATATAAAATAAGGGAGTGACAAACTCGTATCACAAAAATAAACAAAATAATAACAAAGGCCTTGTATACCATGTAATGTACTATTGGTTGTTTCTATTATTATGATGCGGGCATACTGAGCTATGACAAGTTTTTTTTTTACCCACTCAGTGTAAAATTTAATATTTAAAAATACACAGTATAATGAAACACAGGTCCAATGTGTCTATTAAAATATTTCGGTTGTTTTACGTAAAAGATTCCCCTTTTTTTTCTTCTTCTTCTAAAATTAAAGAAAAGGAGAGATTTATTTGAAAACCAGACCAAAACATTTATCATAATCAATGCTAATATTTTAATATAATTATTTTTAAAGATTTAATCGCTTTAATATTACATCTGAAACGTAATTGATTTAATTTGTCATCCTGTAGATTAGGCAAATTTGTGGTCATATATGTTACGCAGGTTGCATAAGCATCAAGAATTTAGGGGCCAAAGGAAATAATAACTGTTAAAAGTTGTTTGTTTTTTTAGTCTTATTGTATTAATAAAATAAAAAGTAATACTTGAATTTCACGCACTAATAAAATTGTCTATCACAATAAAAAAAATGTATTTTACTAAATAATTGCTTTTGTAATTTTATTCTAGATCAAGTTGTTATAAAATTTTCCATACCAGTGGTAGCAGTGGTAACTCGTTTTTAATAAATTGAAAAAAAAATCTAAAAAACAAAATTCAATATAACATAGAGAGGGTAAAAAATCGTTTACGTCACTTTTTTTTTTTTTTTTTTTTTCTTTCCTTGATTTTTCCCCCATATCGTCCATATGTTCCATCTAAAATGCTCGTTTGCCTTTAGGGAAGTTGTGGTCGCATTTGTAAAACCCTTTCGTTGCTATGATACCGAATTGACAACATCACCACATCTATGCTTTGTCATTTGAAATATGTTCGAACATCATGTATTTCAAACAAGCACTTAATACGTACTAAATGGAAACTAGGTAGTAAGTGAGCATTGTGTTCAGTTTTTCAGAAAACACAATAGGTATCTAGAAATTATACTTTAAAGTACGTATAAATGTAATAAATAAGTAAATTAATAACAAATAACTTTAATTTGAATTTTTTATTTTATTCTTTGCTTACGTCTGTTGAAATATTTTTGCATTTTAATTGTTATCTTGTATGTTAAATATGTAAATAATTGCCAAAACTTGTTTTAACTTATATATGCAGTATACATATGGCTATTCTCTACCTGGGTCTTACTTCAATATAATTATTGGTTGGTTGGTTGTTTAGGGTGACAAAACGAACAGGATTCTGCTTGTGCAGATTCCGTTATGTTCTGTAGTTGGCTAAATCTTGCAATTATGCAGC
The DNA here is from genome assembly GCA_949318235.1 of Ecdyonurus torrentis. Taxonomy (NCBI): domain Eukaryota; kingdom Metazoa; phylum Arthropoda; class Insecta; order Ephemeroptera; family Heptageniidae; genus Ecdyonurus; species Ecdyonurus torrentis. Next base: position 16,711,114 of record OX439132.1, on the reverse strand, counting down.
CATAATCTGGTAATTACGTCTAATTAATTAATTGTTGTCCAGGGTGGCCAAAATCTTGCATTGGTATTTCCCTACTAATTACTTCACTTTTTTTTCTTTTGTATGATAGTTTTGATGATCTTAAAAGTTATATTCCTGATAAAAAAAAAGTTTATTTAAGTTATTAAAACTATGAAAATAATTTCAGAGTGAGTAATATATTAAAAAACATTATGACTTTTTTGTTATAAAAACAAACAGAAATAAGGACGACGCTTACTGTCGTGCATCTAAATACTCAAACAAAAAATACATTATATACATTTAAAAATAATTTTAATGATCAAAATTAATGGTAATAATACAAATTATCTAACTATTTATATATTATGAAGTACGCATAGTAAACAAAATAAAAAATTACACCCATCTTAATTTTTCAAAAATTCTCCAAGATTTTCTTTTTAAACTTTGCAGAGAAATATAATATATTATATATTATGTATAGTATACTGTACTCTACAGAAGCTTATGGATGAACATACTCAAATTGTTAATTCCTCTTACCACACATATAATATATCCACACATAAATAAATGGAATGAATGGAAAATGATCTACCAAAATATAATTTGGGTATTGTCATTATAAATATTATTTATTACACGCCAAACATTTCATGCTTCTCTATTGTTTGTACTCTATTGAATAACAAGAGAATTCCACACAAATTAAACTTTGCATGCCTTTTCATTCTATAGTATTAACACGCTTAAGCTTTCTAAAATCAATGTTTTAAATCATGTTTTTTTGTTGTTAATCCCTAGCTATTTAAATTTAGTACGTATAATATTCACAGTATGAAATATGACATTTCAAGAGGCGTGAAAATAATGCCAATAAAAACGAATGCCATTTTTTATATGTATATTTCACTGAAATGTCTTAAATTGGATAAAAAAAATTTACTTAAACTAATGTTAATGTTCAACTATTTTTTTAAAGTGTAATTTTTTCGATCGATAATTTATTAAAACTTACATTAAATTACCTTAGATGCGAGCACCTTAAATTACAGGTTTTTAAGTACGTATAAGTGATATTTTTAAACCCTACAAGAAAAAGAGTACATTTATAGTTAAAATATGTTATCTTTTGTTGCTATGATTTGTGTATTACCTATGTTAAATTTTGTTGTATCGTTTAAAAAAATATATACTGCAGTAATATATTTACAATCAATAAAAGTAACAAACAAGCAATAACCATTTAATAATAAATTACTTATTATAACATTTAAGTTTATGCTATAAAATTGATAAGATAAATCAAAAAACTAAAATTGTAAAACATGTTTAGTTTAGCAACAGGCTGATATCAAATTTCAAACATGCAAGGTTTTAAATTGATTACTTTCTGTTTTTAATATAATAAAAATATTTACATAAAGCTCAGAGCGTGGGCAAAATTGAATGTATTTAGTGTCATTTATGATAAATAATATCTACAAAAAAAAATCATCAACAATAATTTTGCTTGTGGAATTATTTATCAGACGAAGATAAAACGCTTGGATGAAAAATAAATAAAAATACAAACGTAAAAGTTATACTGCATCTAATTATTTGTATTGTTTCTGTAATAGTATTGCTTTTCCTGTGTAAGCTTCTGTTGTAATATTCTGGTCAAGAACATGTAATGTGGCTAAAATAACCGTGAATGTTTCTTAAAGCCATAGACCACATAAAACAACATGTGCTTTTTAATGAATAAACACGAAATGGGATCTTCAAAACTGATGATAATATTTACAGGAATGTTAATGTAGTCCCACGAGAGAGCGTGAAAATACTGTAAAGTTTGCAATTTACTTGACTTTTCATGTTTCTGACGTTAGAAATATGCAAAAATTAGTAAAAAAAAAAAAAAAAAAAAAATGTGCGGGTTGCATAAATAAAAATTTTCTGATCACTGCTACGGAGCTACAGTTGGGTTTTGAGACAAACTAAAGTTATTTATGTAAGTCCCATCAAGTATTTTGTGATATAAAATGCTTATGTTTTCTTCTGGTCTATTCCTTTAAATAAATTTATTATTTTATTGAAGTGTTTTTTTAATACAATCTTTGTATAAAGTAACCCAACCTTGACAGTTTATTTTTAACAAAACACATTGACTACTTACGTATACACTTGTGCTAAATTACCAATGTTATTCTTATGAGAAAAATGCAAGTGGAATTTAAATATGTTTTTAAATCATGAGTACGAATACTAACATAAAAAAATCAGAACAGTAATGTTGAATTTAGTAAATTTGTTTCATACTAAAACTACATTGTCTGAAATAATAAAAAATATATTTTTAGAGTGAAATTTTTCAACCAATACTAATTTAATATCAGAAGTTTTTAAATTTTCTATGGAAAAAAAAGTAGTGGTTAAACGTTAAAAACTCCTATAGTAGTTTTCAATGCAGTGTGCTACGTATACGTATGAGTATTACTTTATGAGGTTACATGTTAACCAATGCTTTTGGACACATATTTGGCACACGTATAACTAAAAATAACATTAACTTTTATATATAATATATTATATATACGATTTTTTTTTAACACACGTATATAGATATGAAAAGACATTTTGATATTTATGATTCTTTCGCCCCTCTTTTTTTTTGGTTTGTGAACTCCAATAAACATTTCATCATTTTCTCTCTCAAGAGATTTCTGTCAATTTTCATTTCATTACAACATCAAAATATATATCTCTAACATATATATTTTTATTTAACATTTGAAAAAAATAAAAGTAGATGTGTTATATTTTTGAGAAATCTAGTTAAAGTTTAAGATTTATTAAGTTCTAGCAAAACAATAACTTCATCATAAGAAACAAAACAATGTGTCGAAAGCAAAAAAAAAAAAAAAAAAAAAAAAAAAAAAGTTTAGAAGATTTTTTTTTAAACAGTGATTCATTGCGATACTACGTATAGCATTAGCCATGCTACCAATACGTGAATGTACGATTATATTAGGTTAAAAAAAGAGACAGTATCCATATTGTCTTTTCAATGTTGCACATATCAATAATTATACATTATCGAATACATGGCATGCAATATATATATATATATATATATATTGCATGCCATGTATTCGATGTATATATATATATATATATATATATATATATATATATATATATATATATATATATATATATATATATATATATATATATATATATATAGTGTAGCTACAATGAAAATGTAATTGTTATACTACTTATTTCTTTATTTATATTTAATTTTGTTTTTAGAAAAACAAACAGTACGTTTTTTGTTTTCTTTGTGTGTTTTTTTATTCTCAATTCAACAGTTTCTGACAATAATTTTAGCAAAAAGAAAAGAAAAACTTGTAAACTAATTTCAATTAGTATGGTAGAGAGAAAACTAGAAGAAAGAGAAAATAACAGAGAGAGAGAGAGAGAGAGAGAGAGAGAGAGAGAGAGAGAGAGAGAGAGAGAGAGAGAGAGAGAGAGAGAGAGAGAGAGAGAGAGAGAGAGAGAGAGAGAGAGAGGTGTCAGAACCACTCAACATGACGATTACTTTGAAAATACAATCCCAAACATTTCACTTAAATTTGTAAAATGTTTTTCGTACATTTTAGATATTAATTATTTTGCTATAGTTATAAAAATATGTTTTTGTGCTCAAACTTTTGTTTTTATTCAACTGACAAAGTAGTCTAATTTTTAAAATTGTAAGGGATATATCTTAATTAATATTAAAATAAAAACACTTAGTTTCAGTTTCAATACTTTAAAACAACAACTTTTACTTAAGTATATACCTAAATATTTACATTTTAGCTGATAAATCAATTTAAGATAGAAAACTTTGTATATAATATATTCTTTTTCTGAATAATAAATTTCTATGCGAAAGAAATACTGAACTAAAACTTTATTTTAGATTTCAATAACAAAATTACTTCTGAATCGATGATATTTTTTTTCTTTTTTTATGATTAAATGAACCGAGGAGTTTTTTTTTATTAACATAATAGTAGTATGTATTAGCACTCATTTCTACAAATATCACACATTTCTACTAGAATGTATTGACATGAAATGTGATTTATCGTTTTATACATTTTCATATAAAAATAATCTTGGCATAAAATCAAGTGACCTGGAAGAAACAATAAATATTACAATGAAGTGAGTGTACTTGTAAGTACACAGGATCTTTTTTCTCTGCATTTAAATTTTTCATGACATATATATTTTTAAGCTTTTTTTATTTTCATATTTGAGGTCATGGAAATTCTTATATGACTTTTTATTTTAAATATTTTGATTTTATCTTTATGTAAGTAATATAGAATATTTTAATACATAATTTTACTGCAGATTTTTTTTTCTATTTAATTTCTCAAATTAAAAAAAATATATATGTTTTAATTTCAACGAGGATTAAAAACATGAATATTCCTGTTTGTAAAATTTAAAATCCTTAAGTTTCTTGTTATATACTTGTATATAAAATTTTATCTTAATAAAAAAAATATAATAAAATAAATAATGGTACGTAAACTTTTGGTCATAAAAGATTGCATAATTTAACTTTTTTTTAAAAAAAAGTTTATTTACATATAATTATATTCATAAAATTCAAATTGTAGTATTGATTTAAAATTTTCTGTAATAAATTTTAAAAAATTCACTCTTCTAACAATGTAGAAAAGAAAACTGTCCTCCCAAACGTTGCCTATACTCCAAGAGCTCACTTTCAAATCGAATAATTTTTCAATAAATTGGCAAGTAAATGTTAAGTATCTTTTTAAACTGAACATTAGAGAAACAGTTGGAACTAAAATCTCATTTTTATCAAAACAATTGTGGTGATATCTTTGATAAAGGTCTTCAAAATGATACATAAAAAAAAAGGAAGTAGAAATTTTGAAACTTAAAAAAAAAATATTCATTTTATTATTGTAAAATTAGAATTTTCTAACATTATTTTATTATGAAGCCTACAGCAAAACAAATATATTTTAGCAATTCCATTATTAAAACTTTTTTTTATCCAAAATTTCTTTAAACTTAATGCATATTACAATTCTAATTTTAAATTTATTAACGAGAATACAGTATTAATATCTATTAATAGTATTTGTATCTAATATTTCTTTAATATGTTGTGTAATGTGTGTATGTGTTTTATTGACAATCATTTCTAATTGTGTTTATATATGTGTATATAATATACAATAACCTAAGCGGATACACTTTTGTGTATTTTGATTGTAGGATGAAAGAAATGAATAAATATATTTTGAATTAAAAACCTTGTTATAACCCTTATAATAAAAAGAAGAAAAATAAAAGCTGTATAATATAAAAGAGCAATCAAGTGCAACTGCCTTTTTTTTTTTTTTTTTTTTGCAATCTATAATATAAGAGACCATATTGTTTGTCCATATTTTATCTTATATACTGTAAGTAAATTTCTATACTCTCTATATAGTATATATTTTAACAATAGAGTCATGCAAGTTTCCTATATTATACAACAATAGAGGATACTATAAAATGACACGTTTTTGCTTAGTATAATACAACATAGGAAGTGTCAACAAAATTTTGCACTCAAAAAAATATATATATATAATATTATATACCAGCCGATGCTCATATAATAGCGGAAGTTTAAGGTTTCTTGTTACACTTATAAAGAAAAAGATAAAGTAGAAAATATTCCATTAATCATTTTACAAACTGACATCTGGGCTGGACCACATCACTTTATCTCTCTCTCTCTCTCTCTCCGTAATATGCATCGTGCAACAAACTAACCAGAAAAACTATATCTTTATATTGTTAATACATTATTATAACGAATTATATTATGCACTCTAATATATATATATATATATATATATATATATATATATATATATATATATATATATATATGTGTGTGTGTGTGTGTGTGTGTGTGTGTGTGTGTGTGTGTGTGTATATGTATGTATATGTATGCTGTATAGGATTATACATTTTTATTATTGATAATAAACTATATAGATTTTTTTTTATAAAGATATTATATAAAGAATTATAATAAAATTTTCAAATTTAATTTGCATAATCAATATTTTATATATATATTGTGTATAAAAGAGAAGTATAACTATTTTGAAAAGTCTGTAAGACATGATAATAAAAGAAAATAAATTATAAAATTTTACTCAAGAAAAAGTAGTTGAAAAATAATAATAATAATAATAAAAGTGGTAAAATATATGAAGTTAAAATAAGATTTACATATTATTATTATTATTATTTTGTTATATACACGCAAAGTTACAACATTTGTATAAAAAGAAGAGACACTGAAAATAAAGTATATTATACTATCTTTTTTTTATTATATTTATTAAACAATTAAAAATCACGGGTAGTTAAGATTGATTAGCACTGTATTCTCGATAACGGTATTGATTTTTTTAAATATACTGTCAATACTTTAATACTGCATGATAAACGTATATTAATACAACTGAATTTAAAGGCATAGACAACATGAAAACATTAGCATTTAAACACTTGATGGGACTTACATAAATATCATTAATTGGTCTCAAAATGTAGCGCCGTAGCAGTGATCAGAAAAATTTGATTTATGCAACCCGCACAACATTTTGATACTAGTTTTTGCTTGTTTCTGACGTCATCAGTTTATTTTAATTGTCCTTTAATTGTGCTTGTATTATGTTTTTTGAAATAAAACCCTTTCTGAATCTGAAATTTCTGACGTCATAAACAGAAATATTCACGCAAAACGCATACTTTACAGTTTTTTTACGCTCTCTTGTTAGGTCACATTTACATTCTGGTAGAAATTATCATCAGTTTTGTAGATCCCATTTTGTGTTATGTGTGTTGTTTCATGTTTCCTATGCCTTTAAGTGATTAACAAATTGACGTTATGGTATACATATTACTATATTATATATCTATGAGAGTCATATATTCTACATTACAAATAATATATTTTTTTATAACTTTTTAAAAATTCAAACATGAGTTAACCTAATTTTCCGTATAAAAATAAACTTTCCGTAAGAGATTGAAGTAGCTTTTATGTACACGTGTATTGTTTGAACTGTACACCTTCACATAAAATATAATAAAATCGAATCACATAGGATGGAATCGATACATCTCTCCTTCTCTTATACACAAAGGAACGATTAAAATAGAATATATATAAAGTAATTCATGTACGTACATACATATATATTTAAAAAAAGTTCTTTCAAAACTTGTTTTCTTTTGGTTATATCTCCCACCTGGAGGATTATATTTTATTTCGAAGTATAAGAAACTTCAAATGAATGAAAGTAATATAATACATAATATTTATACTGTACATAAGAAAAGAAAACTGGATGATAGATAAATATTGAAGATGAAATTATATTGGTCTTGTTTAGCAAGAATTTTAATATTTAAATTATCTCTATATACCAGAACTGCTTTTAATATGTTATTTGTAATTTCATATTATATTTATACTGTTTAATTAGTTCCATCATGACATAATGTTGATAACATGATATTATGCTCCTTATGAATAAAAATTTGATTTTGTACACGGAAAGAAGAAATTACGTAATTATGTAACATTTATGTCACAATAGCAAAAATGTTGCTAAATTGACAATTTTAATTTTAACTAACTATGCTGTACAACATAATAATGTATACTATTTAACATAATTAATATGCAGTATAGCATAAAGTATCTTGTAAGGAATAACTGTTGCTGAAAATGAGCTGGCATAATTATTATGCATTTTTTTATCCGTATAATTCTTCGTAATTTTTGCAAGAGCTTCGTGTTCTGTTCTTCTGAATATATGTAGAGTGTATGCACATGAAGTCATATTTAATGCGCTTGGAGGCCATACTGGAGTAGTGAATAACATTGCTCAGCATAATACAAATTTTGTTTAAGCCAATTTTCTTTGGGAAATCGGTTAATTTTTTCTTATTGTTATTTTTTTTCACATACTAACTCAACATATTTACAGCATCAATGCTCTGAAAAATATTGCATTGTGTTTTTAAACTGGCAAAATGAGTTATTTTCCTATGCCACCTATGTTATTGAGTTATCCATCATGGCGTTGACTTTAACATGAATGCATACACCCTATATAAAGGAACACTTCACTTTTATAATATAATAAATTGTTAAAACACGAATGCATGTCTAAGACTGCATTACGTAATAAACATAATACGTATTTCCAAGCTACATCAGTTAAAGGATTATGGAGATCAATATGATAAGGAGAAAACATCCAAAATATGTAACCAAAAAGTTGTCTCAAAAATATATTTTTATATCATTTATCCATCGTATTATAAACTTACGATTTCTATAAATGATATACTGTACTGTATATTTATTTAATATTTATATTAATGATATAATGTACGTAAAATCTGCAGTGTACTGATTTTTGTTTAATTAGTACGGACTAATTCTATATAAAATAATGAAGCAAAAATTTTGTACATTTTTTTATTACAAGACATATTAATTAAATAATCCTACTACTTGAAACGATAAATTTATTTCTTCATATTTTTATTTAATTTTGTATTTAATATTTATATAATTTAAAAAAAAATTAATAGTGCCTAATTTTGTAAAAAAAAACTTTCATTAAGCGTTTTCATGAATAAAATTATTCGTTATAATTAATTCTGAAGTAAAAAAATATTAAAAGTACTTTATTACTTTGTTTTGGCTTTAACTTTTACATTACTTTCTAAGTTGAAGAATATGATTTGAATATTAATTTAAAGATTAAAAAAAAAAAACATTTTTTATTCATAATAAAATATCAGAGAAAGCATTTTTTTATTATTATTATCATTTTTTTTTTAAACATCATCATCCTCTCCCCCTTTATTTACCCACTCAATTAATAAAATTTATATGCGATCCTTGTAATTAATAAAACAAAAATCTTTCTTATCGTTTTCAGGCTTAATTTTGTTTGGTATAATGAAATATATGTCAAGATTTTTAAATGCTACTTTTAAATTGCAATTTTTTCCAAATAAAAAAAGGGGGGATTAAAAGAAAGAAAATGCAAAGGTTTTTGCATATAATAAAGAATATGGTTTTGTGTAACATGAAACTACCCAAGCAGCAGCAATATAACATAAAAAAAAGTGGATTATACAGCGATCCTCTTTTATTAAACTATTACTACTAAAACAAAATAAAAAATGTTTTAATTTTTATTTCAAATTTCAACGCTACTATATTATACTAAAAGCTCAATTTTAAATAGAGTATATTACTTTTTTCATGCTAAAAGTTCAAACAAAGTCAAAAAGCATCAATATTAAATTATCAATAATAATTTACCAAAATAATAGCAGGAGCTAAAACATATAAGCTTAAAAAGTTTCTAAAAAAAAAACTTTTAAATTTTTATTAAAAATTACAAAGAAAAAAAAAAATAGGTCAATTTCTTATATGAAAGAGTATAATATGTATATTGTATAAAAACGTTGTTAAAAAGTATAATATAAATTATATATAAATTTTTGTTAGTTTAATAAAAGTTTAAAGTAGAACTAATAATAAATTCCATTTTATAGAGGGACAAGTTTTCTGTGGTTATTGTGACGTTGGTTATTTGAACCACGTACTCATGTCGCGCTGCGCATTTGTTTCCAGTTTCCACATTTTGCAGCGAGCAACAAAACGTGACGAGGCTGACGTGCCTTAACGTTGCTGCGTATATATTGAAAATAAAAAAAACTATATTATTGTGGTACACATTTTGTTCTTTGCTACTATCGTCAGATCTTTTATCGTAACAATTAATATAAATTTGCTACAAAATGATTTTTTTTTTTTTTTTTTTACAATTTTTTGCTTTAAATTTTAAAGTATTATAATAAAAATTAGTAATTTAATAAGAAATAGTAACTTGCTACTAGTAACTGCAGTTTTTAATCGTAAAAAGCTTGAAAAATAAAATAAAAATTTGATAAACGGCGCACTCAGAACCGATGGTCCTTTTAATTGAACACATTAATGGATCAGAGAAAACCACAGCTTATTTATCTCAATTATATATATATTGTATATATGGGGGAGAGCAAAGGCTGTTTTATATATTATAATAATGAAGTGCGTAAACCTTGTTTCTTTGCTTCAAAAAATGCGCAATTCCATTTAAAAAGCATTAGGTGATCGTCTTTTTTTTTTTTTTTTTTTTTTTTTTTTAGTTTGAAGCACTTAAAACGAACATTGTTAATAATAATGAAAATGTAGTAAATTAGGATACATACAATAGATCTTATTTGTTTCTTATATGCCATTTTTTATATAATTAGATAATTATTATTTCTATTTTTACAGTTTTTTTATATTCACGTATTTTAGCACTTCAAATATATAAAATATTGGTATAACATTATGTAAAAGACATGATAATATATAAATGTAAATTGAACGTGATATTATTTACTCAATTTTCTTTTAAAGAAAATTAAAACTTCTTATTAAATCAGACAGTAGAAAGAATATTATGTTATATAAAAGGAATACGAATTCAACAAAAGTTAAATTACTTTTTTCATATCAAAATCTTGTTTGAATTTATAAAACTTTAGTAAAAAAAACTTTTATATTCTCTCTCTCTCTCTCTCTCTGTGTTATTTTCATTGTGAGATTTTGATTGGAGGTGCTTTACATGCAATGCAAATAATATGTAAATATAAATTTTCTTTTTTTAGAGTTCTTTTTTTCCAATAAAATTTATATTAGAACTTGCATTAAAAATTTTGTTCAATATTATACGGGTAGCCCTTATTGCTTTTATATAATACGTATTTGATAAAGCAAAATGAGCGAGAAAGAGAGAACAGACACCAGTCTTTGGACTCTTCCATCCAACCAACTTTCAAATGGACCAGTAAATCCGTGAGTGAAAGAGAAATAGTATAATATTATATAGCTGGATGAATATAGTACATGCATTTTTGGATTCCTTATATGTATGTATGAAGGTTCTTTTTATCTTATATTTAAGTTATAATGAAAATTTTATACAAAAAATACGTTCAAAGAAATGAAAGAAGATAAATAATCTATAGAATCCTGTGCTTTAACAGCATATGTAATCAAATGTTTTTTCTTCTTTAAAGATTTCAAGAATTTAGAATTGATATTATACAAAAATATTTTTCATTTTTCATTAATAATCCAACTTATTGTTTTCGTCCAATTTATTGCATGATTTTTATACATATAAAACAATTATGCTGCAAAAATAAATGCTGCGTTTAAATTAATTACATGGCCAGTTTTTGTCTAGAATAATTGTAAAGCAATAAATTCATTTTTTTATGAATCCACCTATACTGTGATTTATATTTATAAAGTTTTGCTTACTATTTAAAATTGACTTTGCATTAAAAAAATATTATCTTTAATCTTCTATAGAAAAAACTTTAATATAAGCTTGTCTTATTCTTCATAAATACACTTGAAATTATCTTATAAAGAAAATGATTTTACATAATTTTTTATTGGGAGGAGAAAGTAATAATAATAAAATTTTATGTGTGTTCCAATTGAAAATACAAAAAAAAAAATGTAAAAATAATAATATTTTTTTCTAACATAATATTATTTTCTTTTCTTATTATATAACGAATATTTAATGTTTTCAATAAAAATTCACAAAAATATAATATTTTTTTATTCTCAAAAATATCAGTACTACATATTTCTATTACTTCATTTAAAAAATATGTAAACCAAAATTTTGTTAGTTAAGGAAAAATGGATAGCAATTCTGTTATGAATAGTTTCTCTTTTTTACGTATCACCGCAGATCAAGAAACTATTGCCTGTATTTTTAATGAATATTTGGACCATAATATAAAATACTCATAATAAATGTTTATTAAAATTCTGGATATAATTTAAACAGTACAGAGAGAAAGAACATAAAATTTTCATGCTCTTTCAAAAACGGGTGTATAATAGTGTTAGTAAATTTCAATGAGGAAGACTAGAAATAAAAAGGTGGTATTAATTTTATTTCATATACTAAATGTGGACACTGTCTTGAATCAATTTATATGTGAATTTCTAATTTTTGAGTACATTAAGTATTTTTAATTAATTTTTGAAAGTCGTGAAATGAGGTCATGTGTGGTATGTGGGCATGGGAAAAAGTTGCCACCCATGACGTCATTTCACGACTTTCAAAAATTAATTAAAAATATTTTACGAACTCAAAAATTAGAAATTCATATATCTATAGATTCACGACAATATCCTCTTTTAGAATGTGCAGTAAAATTGCTGTTTTTTTGTTTGTTTGTTTTATTTTATTTTATTTATTATTATTATTATTATTAATAATAAGTTTAATATATTATTATTATTTTTTTTTAGTTTTCCTCATTATGTGTAGTTTATAGTACGGTTTGAAAGTATTGAACATTTTATATTACCTTACATGTCTGATAAAGAAAATAAATATTTTTATATTGTGAAGAGAGACAGTAAGTTTGAGAAGAAAGAAAGAAGAAGATACCTTAAGACGGAAATAACTAAATAACATCATAGTCTAAAAACTTTGTTTATGTTTATAGTATGCTAAAGTAATTATAAAAGTAACTTGCTTAACGATTCAAAGTTAAATTAGAGTTTTATAAGTTGTTGTTTGTTGTTGTAGAACATAAAATGTGGTGTTTCTATGGTCTAATTAACTGTTCCGTTTTATTGATCTTCCAGAAGAAAACAAGCTAATTGAAAAAGAATATTAACTCTTAAATTTAACTCCCGCTTTGTCTTCTATTGTCTTGTTTTCTTTCTTTTTGCTCAAATTTAAAAAAAAGAAAGAAAAGAAATAGAAACACACAAACACGGACAGACCGAGAGACAGGGTTAAAAAATATTAAGTTCTAGTGAAGTAAATCTGTAATACTAAATTTTATTTAAACTTTTTGTTATAAAAAAATATATTAACCTTAAAATACGTATTTTATAAATAACATTATTTTAACTTTGTTTTATCATACTTCCATTCTGGTCCTACCACTCCCATCTCCGTGGATTGTATCTTTAAAATACGATTATTACTTCAATAATACTGTGTATATATTATATATATTTATATATATATATATATATATATATATATATATATATATATATATATATATATATTATAATATACACTAAACATTTTAACTAATTAAAGCGCAAAAACCTATAAAGTTAGAAAGTCTTTTGTAGTCGTTTATATACATACAGTGCAGATTTTTATATCATGATGAAAGAAGGTATTATTATTATTTTTTTTGTCATTACTTTTATCTTAAGTTTTTAAGTCGACAGTTGACCTCGATATGACCTTTTGATAGTGAACATGCGACTGACTCGACCGACCATCTCTCTTAACCAACAACTCAGGTTAGGATAAAAACTTTTTTGTTCTCTCTCTCTCTCTCTCTCTCTCTCTCTCTCCTGCCTGTGTGTTCATAGTTCATAGCAAAAACGTGCAATCAAGTGTTCACTCTAAGATAGTGAAAGAGTAGAGAGAAGTTCTAATTCTCTTCTATCAGAGAAGTATTCAGTAGTAATTCTTTTCAACTAACATTTTACATGCAATGCAGTTTTTATTTGTATGTACCTTTTATCTGATTTCAATAATAGGATTATTTATGAGCACAAAAAAAAAAAAAAAAAAAAACATATTATACATTAAAATTTTATTACATATAAAATTTTTTGCATGATTTATTTCTTGTAATTGATTTATATATTATATAATATATATATATAATATATATATATATATATATATATATATATATATATATATATATATATATATATATATATATATAATGTAGTATTGAAATTTGCATATAGAAGAGAGAAAAATGTTATTGTTTGTAAAACAAAACAATCAAAATAAAAAATATATATTTTGATGAATACATTTTATCAATTTAAGCTTCCATTACTTTTAATTTAATTTTGAATATATAATATAACTACGTATTGTACATAGTTTTAAATTAAAATTAATAACGATAAAAAGCATGGAAAAGGTGTAAAATGAACGCAAGTCTTTTTTTTTTTTTTTTTTTTTTTTTTTTTTACTGAAATATAAGAAGGAAAAAATCAAAGCTGCAGTGCGTATATAGGAAAACTAAAGTGATATACTCCTTGTTAAACCTAAAATATTCCATTTTATTGTCCCACAGTGTACAATTATGTAGCTAATGTTCTTTTCTCCAGATAACAGGCGATCTTACATTTTTATTAGTCTAAATAAAAAAATATATATAAACAAATAAAAAAAATATATATATAAACAGAAAGTTCAACATTTACTTCCATTTGAAGATCTGAATAAACATAAACATAGAATGCTTATTTATCAAAACAATTTTCTTTATATCTGTTTTCTCGGAGTACATAATTTTAAAGTCTTATTGTAGATTGGACATCTATTTACTGGTTATTACTAAATTTCGTTAAAAGATGGTGCAAATTATAGAAACTAATGATATTATTAACCATACCGTATTATAACATTTTACTGTTTTTACTATATTGGACGATGTTTTTTTAATGTCATATATTTAATCCAAAGTATTTTTACTATATAAAACAATCAAAGCTTTTTTTTTTTTTTTTACTTCTACCTGTATTCTTACTTAAGTAATAACGAATAAGAGAAAGATTTTAAAAGATTCACGTGCAATTAATAAAAAGAGGTTGAAGATTTAGGGTGGTTATAAACGCTGTGATGAGAGAATGAAAGAGAAAGAGAGGGAGGTGTGGAGTTGTGACTACTCCACCCGCGTATTGTGTACCAGTTAAAGCACAAGATCAAACTCTTATAAGACATAACCACTCAACATCCATAACTCTTTTTTTCATTCATAATTTCCACACGCACACCGTAGATTTTACTTTTAGTAAACACACCTTATAACATAAAAACAAACAAACTTAATATTAAAAATTTAATATCATTAATTAAAACTTTAATAAAATAATAAACCCTTGATGTTATATTTTAAAATATCATGCAATTTTTCGTTTTGTATATGAGTTTTTACTGGTTTTTGGTAGCTAAAGGCATTGCCGCTAGAGAGAGGGTGCGTCGTTCGAAAGCAAGCGAGCAAGCTCTATAATACTACTACTGCTCTGCTCTTCCACTTTACAGCAAAGCACAGGCAAGCAGGCAGGGTAGAGCAGACAGCCAGTGTATGATATAAGCTTGTAGGCAGGCGGGCTGGCAGGCAAGGGCGTGGCTGCTGGTAGTGGGAAAATCTCCCAAGTTGAAGAGAAGAGAAGCCACCTCTCTCTCTCTCTCTCGTTTTCTCTCTCACTCTCTTCTTTGCCTGCTCATGCCTTTACTCTCTCTCTCTCTCTCTCTCTCTCTCTCTCTCTCTCTCTCTCTCTCTCTCTCTCTCTCTCTCTCTCTCTCTCTCTCTCTCTCTCTCTCTCTCTCTCTTTCTCTCTCTCTCTCTTTCTCTCACAGTCAATATCTTCATGCAAGCAATAGTGAAAGGAAGGCAAGCATATATAGCAAGTCTCTCACTCACTAACCTGCATCATACTATAGCCCTACAAACACCCCACCAAAAAACTCCCCCACCCAATTCTCATGTTGCTTAACCGACCACAAAAACCTCAATATCTCCAGCATAATATTTATAATACTAATAATAAGCCATATGTTGAACACCATGCTTAGAATATTTTTTTCATTCATAAAATTTGTTGTTATTATTGTTATGTTATTATTATTTATTTATTTATATATATATAAAAAAGTAATTCTTTTTAAAAAGTAAAACGAGAAACTTTACGGATATAAACTTAATGGAAAGTTATTCCGATTACACAAAATTTCTTTTGCATATAATGAAAAGAATAGTGATGAAAAAAATATATTTAATATTAAAAATTATTAAAGCGTAAAAATAAAAGGTGAATAATTATAATTTTTTACGGTTCATAATTTTATAATTATTTTAATCATTTAATCAATACGTTTTACTTTCTTTTGTGTTAAAAAAAGCTTTTGAATACTTTTTAAAGAATTTATTAAATCATTAGGATATTTTTTTATAAAGGATTCATTACAGTTAGCCTCTTTTATAAAATTTGCGTTTATGAAAAAATTGAAAGATAAGGTCTGAAATAATTAAACGAATTACCTTTATTTTTATGTATGGTGTTTCTGCAAAGTACCTTGTTCTCTCTCTCTCTCTCTCTCTCTCTCTCTCTCTCTCTCTCTCTCTCTCTCTCTCTCTCTCTCTCTCTCTGAGCAAAGTGTTTGAGTTGATTTTTTGATGTAAATAATAATACTATAAATTTTTTTACTAGTATACCATTTACATTGATTTTACATTGTAATGATATGATTCTATAAAAAAATAATACAACATTCTAAGCTTTAATAAAACATTGGGAAAAAAATAAAATTATAATAAAAAAATTATATGCAAAAAGGGTAGTTGAGGATTTAAAAATCTTTTGTTATTTAAATTTAAATAGAATACAAAGCTAAAAATACAATATTATTATTTGCTTTTTTACCCCTTCCTAAAACAAAATGTGATCTGTTTTTCTCCTTTTAAATATACAATATAAAAATAAACTGATATTAAAGTTTTAAATTAAATACTATAAAATTAATTGCAAAATACAAAAAAAAAATTAAAAAAGTAATTACAATCAATTATATGGCAACAATAATGCAAAGGTTTTTTCCCCTATTGGAAAATTTAAAATTGTCTCATGATATACCGAGTCATTAAACTCATTTGGTGATTTTCTCTCTCTCTCTCTTTCTCTCCCTCTCTCCGCTCTCTGCATAATAGCGGCGTTACAGCAGAGGCACCCAAAACTCTTTCCATCACTCTGCGCTTTTCTACACTCTTTTGAATCAACGAGAATGCAAATCAATTCCAACTCAAATGATTAAAAAAAATAAAAAAAAAAAAAAAAGCTACGCCTCACAAAATTTTCACACACTTCCGTAACAATAATGTAATGAAATTTTAGGTTAGTGTTGATTATACAATAGAGAAAGACAGATATATATTTATAAAGCCCCTTGAGAGTAGGCAACTTTTTAAACGTTTCTGTCCGCCCGGTTGCATAAACAACATTCTAGCAGGCTAAAACTCAGTTTCATTCGCCATCTTTTATCCTCTTCAATATAACTCTTTCTCTTCGTTCTTTTCTTTGTTATTTAAGAGAGAGAACGAGAGAGAGAAGAAAATAAAAGAAATTTTATCAATTCCATATATTATTTTCAAAGGTCTATTTAAATGTAAAAATGCAATGCAACTTTAAATTTAAAACGAAAAGAATTCTATGAAACAAAATAATTAATAATCAGAAAATGGAAGAATAGTATAATTGAATAAGCAGTTTTTTACTAAAATGACTTTTTAAAGAGAGAGAAAATTATATAAAATAAATTTTTAATTTAAACTAACAAAAATATTTAATTTTAATATTTAATTTGGCTAGCATTTAAACACACACACACACACACACACACACACACACACACACACACACACACACACACACACACACACACACACACACACACACACACACACACACACACACACACACACACACACACACACACACAAACACACACACATTTTAGATTTTTTTGCACGAACATTGATATTTTTATGTTCAAATCACGTGAGAAAGAAAAAAGCTTCTTCTTGAAACTAAAAATGAAGATAAAAAGTGGTAGGTTGTCTTATTCTGTCGTTTGGTATACCGTGCGTTTGTCCCGGGGAGAGAGAGAGAGAGAGAGAGAGAGAGAGAGAGAGAGAGAGATTGATAGATTATTGACCCGAGGAGTAGAAGGCACTCAGCTTTCAACCCAACCTTCCACCTCCTTCACTTTCAATCGCCACTTTCCCCTTCTGCTTACACAAAAATTCCTCTACATATACACCATGCTAGATTTAAGAGTCTTCTCTCTCTCTCTCTCTCTCTCTCTCTCTCTCTGTCTCATATATATATATATATATATATATATATATATATATATATATATATATATATATATATATATATATATATATATATATATATATAATATCATGCATCTAAAATGTTCTTAATTACATACAAAGTTTAATTACCGAATATATAAAGCTTTAAATTATCATTTATGATGGTAGTAAAACTTTTCAACTTGCAAAATATGTATAAATTTAAGTATTTATTCTTACTTTCCAAAAAAAAAAGAAAAAAAAAGTATTCCATAAAATGCTATTATAAGCGTAGTTTTGCTTCACTTATAAAACAAAAGATTTTGAATAAATCTTCAATATAATATAAAAGTGACAAATTTCTATAACTTCACATAAAAAAATTGCAATGAATAAAAATCAATCTCGTATCAGCAATATTTTCATTATTATAATAAGTTCTAACACAACATATCCTAAAATTGTGATATTCCTCATTATTATTAAATCAATAATGTGATATAACTTATTATTATTATTGAAAACAACAAAATGTTCTGATTAATTCAATGGAAGTACTATTTTTAAACCTATAACAATAGATATCGTTTGATGTCTTTATTCTTGTGTTTTCAAAAACAATAACAAACACTTAAAGTCAGCATCATCATCAGCTTTTATGTCAGAGTACACCTTTGTTATTGGAAAAAAAAACTTATGAAAAATAAAATACAAAGTAAATATTTATTCTTAAAATGTCTTTCTTTGCGTTAGAGGTTTGACTTTCTCCGGTGAAGGGGAAGTACTACGAAAGAATTTTTATAAATAAAGAATAACCTACTTTGCAGTTAATCAATTTTAAATTTTCAATGACTTTGACTATATTAAGAATGTAATGATAATACATTGAATGTAATGATTTCAATGTATTGTACTTGTACAAAAATAGACATATACTGTATACTCGTATTATAAGATTTCATTGATATGCAATAAGCAATGCAATGATATGCTACGATGTGAGTAATATCACATAATATTATATGATTTTATTATTACTATAAAAATTCAAGCATTTAACTCATTATAACAATTAATGAGAAAAACAGAAAACATATATTTACAATAAAATAAATATTGTGAAAAAATACTTAAACCTTGAAAAAGAAAAATACAAACACTTGCATGTACAAATAAATGCTTGTGTGAAAAATTTAAACACATATTTGCACTTAAGTATTTTTTTTTTCTTATAACATTACGCCGATAGAAATAAATTATTGACGTTGACGTTTCGTATTTTTATTACAAAAGATAAGGAAAATTTTAGTGTATAAGAATATTAAGTTAGTATAGAAACGATAAAACGTATGTTATTCGTGTGTATTTTATTTTTATGATGATAGACAGTAGACATAAGTGCATTATGTGTGTTATATAACATAGCACGTGACCACCACGAGTTTTACACGCGAAACATTTTGACACGTCAGCAGTTCACTTCAGTCAATCTTGATGTTGGATGCACGCATCAAAACTAACACCAGAGAGAGAGAGAGAGAGAAGGGGAAAGAAACAATTGTTTTAACGTGTCAAGTTTTTTTTTTTAAGAGAACACAAAAAATAAGTGGTCACAAAAGAAGAAAAAAAAACCATAGACATATATACGAAAAATACGATTGTCTATAAACTGTCAACTCCAAACACACAATGTAGTTATTCAACCATGAAAGAACTAAAGTAAGAATTTTTTTAATAGACAATGTCAAAGATAATACAATACATAATAATCTATATTTTAGTTTTTAAGTACATAATTTCATTTTTCAATGGTATACAGAAAAAAGGTCCACGGAAAAAAGGTACTCGGATAACAGTTCCTACCTGTGCGTAGTTCGTCGCTACCCTATACTTGTAGGCACAGATAGGACCTTTTATCCGAGTACCATTTTTTTTTCCGCGGACCTACTTTCAGACATTAAAATAAAAGTAAATAAAGGCCAAATAAAACTGATAATTTAATATAACATGGTATGTGTGTGTATAACTCAATATGGGAAATACTACAGCATTTAAAACGTCAAATTATAATTAATTACAGTTGGCTATATAGTAAAGAAAAAGTAGTACTTTTTTACAACTCGTTAATAATATTTTGTAAGGTAATAAAATTTATGATTTATCATAATATTTAAGTCAGGTGTTTATTTTTCTTCTTCCCCTTACTTTACAGCTTTAATAAAATAAACAACTTTTACCCCTTTTATAACTAAAAAAAACCTCTTCAGAAGAAAACAATAAACGGCTTCATATAGGCATGAAAATACAACCAGTTAAATTTTATATCACAGAATTTTATTATATACGAATGTGAAAAAATGATATTAAAATTCATATTTTGTGGGAGTTTCATGATCGAGCATCAGAAATATTTCAGACTTTATAACTTCTTTCACTCACAAATCCGATCGCATTACAGTTAAAAATAAATTTCATATATGCATATTACTGATAGTGGGCAGTAAACATTATTTAAGAAATAAATTTTATCGTTTGACAATAAATTAGCTCTCTCTATATAAATTATTACTAATGTATTTATTTGATTTATTATAAATAAAAATAAAACATTCCATTATAGACTACTACGTAGCATACTTTATACTGTAAAAAATTATCTGGAATACACAATATAAATTGTTATTAATTTATTCCATTTCTATAGTATTTGAACTGATTTTTATTACTAACTCTAATTTTTATTTTTATTTTTTTGTTTACAAATTATTCAGTTCAGCATAAAAATAATAATAATTAGTAATAGTTTTGCAATACTAAAAAATTAAATAAATAAGTGAATAATAGTAACTAAAAATAATATCATTGTGCTCATTATGAGTTACAGGTAAATATGCTTTGTTGGAACTTTAACGTAGGTATAGATAATTAATACTAGCTAGTTACGAAGTTTACTTCAAAAATTATTCTCTCTCTCTCTCTCTCTCTTTTTTTTTTCCCACATTAAAAGTTATAGCATCAATAAAATTAATTTCAACGTATTATGTTATATATTTCACACGAAAATAAAATACAATTATACATAATATTTAAAGTTTGACAAAAAAAAAAGTATAATTCATTGCAACAAACACCCTGGCAAAAACTAGTAAAATTTTACGTTTGCAAATTTTAGATTGAATACATGTGCTACTGTCATAACATTTTTTTTTTTTCCTATTGCGATATCAGTTTATTCTGTTGCTGGCACTGAGGATGACTAATGAAGCAGCAGCCGAAGGCAAGATAACTACACCGAGTGTATGTGTGTGTGTGTATGGGACTGCCAAGTTAGGAAAAGCCGCGAGCTATAACTTCGTGAGAATTGAACTGACTCTTGCTTTGCTTTATATAGCTTGCAATGCTATGGTCATTTCTATACTTGACTTTCAAGACATGCTGACCCATTGTTATTCTTTACTTTTCTATTGCTTTTTCATTTTTTATTATTAAGTTTTTGAGAATAAAATTATAATGTTTATTCTTATTTCTTCTAAATTAAGCACACCTTATTCTGCTAAGTTTAAGTTAGTACAACTTATTGTTAAACTCAGGTAATGTCCTAAATTTTTGAATTTTAAATGAATATTAATTCAACTTTACCACATGAAAATTTAGACAAAAGCAAAATAATTGTAAAGTAGCAATAGTAGGGTATGATAATATTAACATTAAAGTTAAATGTTTTACTACTTCAATTTTACTATGCATTTTGAAAAAAAAAATATTTAAAAAAAAAAAAAAAGAAAAAAAAAGTTAAGTACACAATACAAAAGTCAAAAAAGTTTTTGACTTTTCTCATTTCTATCTTTAAAATAACTCAATTTTTTAGGTATCTATAATAATTCAAAAATAACCCTAAATTTAGAGGACGATGTTTTTAGATAAAAATGTCAAGTTTATAAAGAATTACGTATTTTGTGTTGAACTGTGTCCTCTGTACCAATATTTTACAAACGGCATGGTCAACGAATAATACATAGACCCAGGATGAAAGAAAAAAAAAAAAGGTTAATTTCTAAAAAAAAAAAAAAAAAAAAAAAAAAAAAAAGTTAAACGTTTTGTTTTTATTGATTTAAAACAGTGTACGGTTTCTATCATTATATAATATATAAACATTATGCAAGTTAAAAATCAAAATTAAAAAGCTTAAAGTAGCGATAAAAGTTTTGTATACAAATGGTATAGGCTCTTTTTATTATTATAAACATTATTTAAAGAACTAAATGTAAAATGTAATTAATTCTCTTCATGTTAACAACTTTAT